>CATOZR010000002.1:116422-271084 GCA_954870605.1 Acer campestre | reverse complement strand
TAATCGGTTAGGCATTGCGGTGGGAAGTTGTTTAGGGTTCATAATAATGGCCCAAACACATTTTAGAAATCAATTGGTTAACATTTGTGAGATCCGTTCACTAAAGTAGCTTGATAAGCATTTCCCGTAATTCATTTGTGATCCCATTAATTCCCTAGCTATTCTCTTAATTGTTTATTCCATTATCTTATCTAGATTTGTTAAGTATTCTTTTATTAGTTATTAGGTTTATTTTTCATGTATGTTTGATGGCTTGACAGCCCATTCACTCATCCATATTTTAATGATTTATTTTATTGCATATAGATTAGTTAATTTATTCAACTAATCACTCTAATTCCCTGTGGAACGAATCCCACTTGCCACTTTACTAATTTTCTATCTAAGTGGTGAAAAATCGGTTTTCTAAACGATCACATTTTAAATATCATTTTGTTGAGTACACAAACGACGCTCATCAGTCCTCTATCGATTAACAAATGAATATCACCAAATTATCGAGGATAGACTATGCGATATAATCGTACTCATTGATAACTCAAATGATATCACTTGCAACCATAAGTCCATCATTTATCTCAGGATTAAGATAGACTCTCCGATTGTCCCTGATAATGAAATTACTTTTATCTACTGACGGTTATAGATAAAGTATTTCATTGTGATCCAGTTCAATGCACCCAGTGCACTAGATTCTTTTGCTCGAAGACACTCCGATGATTTTAGACTCATCATATCTCATTTGATCCCACTCAAATGCTAGCAAAAGAATTCTACAACTTTAACAAGATAAAGGTGTCCAACCTTTAACTTAAGTTGTGAACAATATTCAAGACTAACTAAAGAATTGTGTCTACCACAGACATATCCAGATGTACGAACAATTCTTCTTTTCTCATAGTCTTTAGACCTTATGATTATTTACGTTGACAATTATTAAACTATAAATGCTATAAGATTTGTTTAAACCAGAAATCACTTTATTAATATGAAAAAGATTGTTAATTACAATATTACACTCTTGCTATTGAGCATAATCCTAACAACATTGACTTTAGATAAGCGTTCATTGTCAAGAATAAGATCATTGATCTTTTTCTCTTCCAAGTCAATAGGTTCAAAAAAAGAAGCCATATCGGAACACACTTCCTTAATCATGACTATCAAAAAAAAAAAAAAAAAAAAAAAAACTATAAAGAAAGGTTCAATCTAAGTGCATCTAGACACCTGCTCTGCTACAAAATGAAATTCCCTTAAGCAATAGTGTATAATATACCTAGAAAGGGAGGGGGGGGGGGGGGGGGGGGATAATAGGTATAGGCCCAAAAACTTCCAATATTAAAAACAAAATTGCGGATTACAAGAAAGAAATGTACACTTGATATGATTTAACAATTGTATAGTATGAATCAATACATGTGAAAAATCAATATACAAGAGATACAATCAATGTATAATATGGAAGATAAAGAAACTTAAAGTGAAAAGAGACACAATAGTTTTTACGTGGTAAAATCTCAAAGAGGAAACATCCATGGGTTGAAACCACAACCACCGGCAAAGCAAATCCACTATATGAAACAAACTTACACACTTAAGGCTATTTTAACACAATGATATCCACCCTAAACTATCACCTCTTAATCTACCCTCGGGCTAGTGAACCACTTAGTCTACTTCTTATCCTAGGTGTGTCCTACACCTCTAGGAAGCAACTTTTTATACAAGGCTCACAAGTCTCTAGGAAGATTTCCTTGTTTAGCAATCTAGATCACAAAGATCCTAGTCAAGCTTCCCTAGCTCAACCATCCGGAGTACCAAACCCCTTGCTAAGACTTTTGCATGGCTATCCGGAACAAATTCCTAACCAAGTATTCTTGCTCAAATTAAAGCTTCACTCACTTTAACAAGAGACTTCAACCTTTCCACAAGGCAATGATCTAAGTGATGTAAATGATGCAAATCACAATCAAATAAAGCAAGATGATCAATCAAGCTCTATAAACATGCTTAGAGATATTCTATGATATGCTTTCAACAAACAATCACAAATATACCTAGAAATCAAAGCATGTGAATCAATAAGAATAAGTCATGAATATTCAGGATATCACAAAAAAAATTCTTTGTTCTTAGATCATGAAATTAAACCTAGAAATTATCAAGAGACACATCATACAAGATATTTCTAGAATCAATTTCAAGTTAAGTCAAGTTTAGCAAAATATGTTCATATGAGAGCACAATGCTAAAATTCAACAATCAATCAATCATACAAACCTAGAATGTGAACTAATATCATTCTTAACGCATTTCATCTATCAAGTAAGAAGATTAAAAGAGATGATCAAAAGAGAAAGTGAGAAGAAGAAGTTTCACATACAAAGATGAACCTCGGACTGAAATCAGCTCTCAGCGAAAAATCACGAAGTCACTTGGCTCTGAAAAATCACGAAGCCACTAGTTGAAGAAGCTTCTAAGCGCCCCCTTGCCTTTTGTTGAATTCCCCCCTTTTAAGTCAATCAATGAGCAGCTGTGTGCACCCCTATGTTCTTCTAAATGCCCCCCCCCCCCCTCTTTAGTCAACTTATAGCTGCTGTGCGCAGCCCAAACTACTTCTAATTGCACCCTCCTTCTAGACAAGCACAGCTGATGTACGCACCCCATGTAGTTGCTAAGCGTCCCCCATCTTCTCCAACTTCATCTCCTTCCTTCATCTCACGAGCAGCCATTGATGACCTCCAAGCACAACTGCACGTCTCCGGAAAGTAGCCTTCCCGTTCCCATTTATGGCCGATCTCCTCCCCAAAATTACGGCCAGGTCAACGGGAGACTAATCGGTGACTTCTCGGCCCTCCTAGTAGCCAAAATCCATGGCATCAATTCCAGTTCAGCTGTGTGTGTCACTTCCCGGTTCTGCGTGCGTCACTCCCCGGTTCAGCCATGATACTCTCTTGAAATGGTCGCTATTTGTCGTTCGATGTCGCCATGGCGACAGGGGGTGATTTCCACAACTGATGAGGTCGCCACATTGTC
Organism: Acer campestre; assembly: GCA_954870605.1. Classification (NCBI taxonomy): domain Eukaryota; kingdom Viridiplantae; phylum Streptophyta; class Magnoliopsida; order Sapindales; family Sapindaceae; genus Acer; species Acer campestre. The sequence goes on along the minus strand of CATOZR010000002.1, from coordinate 268,048 downwards.
GCTCCAAGGTCGCCATTTGAAGCAAATTGCGACTACCTCTCTGTTCATCTCTGATTGGTGAGAATTGGTAGGCAAATTATGGAATGCACCCCTCTACTGGACTAAATGGTAATTTGCCATGGTCAGGGGGTGTTTTGGTAATTTGCCACCTGAGACCTAATTTGAAAATCCTATAAATTCATCACATTTTTCCTCTTTTAGAGAACTCTTGACCACCAAGAAACCTCCTTTCTCCACCATTCCTTTTCTCTCCATTTTCTCTCCTACCTAAACTTAACATCTAGATTACCTCCCCTAATCATTCCTTTTTTTCCCATCTTCTCCACAAATCTCCTTAGTCACTTCCCATTTGACTTCACCTATCTAGACACCTCCTCATCATCCACTCTTTACACAAGGAGCATCAAAGGCAGGGAAAGGATCAAGCTTACAAAAGGAGACCCATAGGTGATTTCCTAATCTTTTACTTGCCTTCCCTTTGATTGTAATATGTGTAATTAAATCCCCTTTCTAGGGTTTTGATGTGAGAATATTTGGATTGGGATTTGCTTAAGCTTTTATATATTTTAATCTCTAATTGTGTTCTATTCATTTTATAATTATATTCTTTGCATTATATAATTGACATGTATACCCACTAGTTGATTATAATCTTGTTTAGGATAATTTGTTATATAATCTTGATTGGATTGACAACCTTGATGGATTGAGAACATAGTGAATATGATAAATTGTCGGAGGGTATATCAACCGCGATAATCTAAGCCGTTAATTGTAACTAATCGATCCCACCATGACCCTCTCTCCTTAATCGGTTAGGCATTGTGGTGGGAAGTTATTTAAGGTTCATAATAATGGTGTAAACACATTTTAGAAATCAATTGGTTAACATTTATGAGATTCGTTCACTAAAGTAGCTTGATAAGCATTTCCCGTAATTCATTTGTGATCCCATTAATTCCCTAGCTATTCTCTTAATTGTTAAATCCATCTATCTTATCTAGATTTGTTAAGTATTCTTTTATTAATTTATTAGGTTTATTTTTCATGTATGTTTGATGGCTTGACAACCAATTCACTCATCCATATTTTTATGATTTATTTTATTGCATATAGATTAGTTAATTTATTCAACTAATCACTCTAATTCCATGTGGAATGAATCCCACTTGTCACTTTACTAATTTTCTATCTAAGTGGTGAAAAATCGGTTTTCTACACGATCACATTTTAAATATCATTTTGTTGAGTACACAAACAACGCTCATCTTAGAAGCTTCTTCATTGTCTAATATGGGGGACAATTAGAACGGGCCTGGGGTGTACTTAAAAGCCCAAACCCATACATCAAAACGCACAGCTTCATTTAATGACGTGGCACCGTCTCTTCTTTGCGTGGCAATTTACACAATGGTCCCCTGTTCTCTTCTAATATCACAATAACTTCAATCTTCCTCCATATTTTACACTTTTGCCCCTTTTTCACCAAAATTACTCCAATGCCATTGAATTCTATAAATTCCTGAAAACACTTAATTTACACCATTAAATCATGGAATAATGTCCAAGAATCGAACAAAAGGAGAAGGATATGAGGGCCAAAATCATACCAATTTTGGTTCGATCAACCATCCATGTGTGGGGCGCGTGTGGCACATGTTAGCAGAGGAGGTCTCTGGCCATGTACCACACGTGCTCCACACGTGGCCTCCTTTGCTTGGCCTTGTTAGGATTATGCTCAATAGCAAGAGTGTAATATTGTAATTAACAATCTTTTTCATATTAATAAAGTGATTTCTGGTTTAAACAAATCTTATAGCATTTATAGTTTAATATTATAATTGTCAAAGTAAATAATCATAAGGTCTAAAGACTATGAGAAAAGAAGAATTGTTCGTACATCTGGATATGTATGTGGTAGACACAATTCTTTAGTTAGTCTTGAATATTGTTCACAACTTAAGTTAAAGGTTGGGCACCTTTATCTTGTTAAAGTTGTAGAATTCTTTTGCTAGCATTTGAGTGGGATCAAATGAGATATGATGAGTCTAAAATCATCGGAGTGTCTTCGAGCAAAAGAATCTAGTGCATTGGGTGCATTGAACTGGATCACAATGAAATACTTTATCTATAACGGTCAGTAGATAAAAGTCATTTCATTATCAGGACAATCGGAGAGTCTATCTTAATCCTGAGATAAATGATGGACTTATGGTTGCAAGTGATATCATTTGAGTTATCAATGAGTACGATTATATCGCATAGTCTATCCTCGATAGTTTGGTGATATTCATTTGTTAATCGATAGAGGACTTCATTTATAGATATGGACATCGTGGCTCCATTTATCAAATGAGAGTATAATATCATCATATGGATGTTTTGAGGTAATTGGATATTAAATCTCAACGTTGAGTTTTCGATAGTGTCTATTGAAAACATGGCTTCTGGACAAGTCAAAATATCCAAGTTCAAAACGTGGTCATATGAGTAAATATGGTAACTTGGAGAGTTATAGGCGGTCTATGAACTCTTGGCGATTACTGATATTAATCACGAGGATACACTATCTCCAACATGATTGTCTAGGGTATGAATGAGGAAACATCTTCCTTTTCTGTCTTTATTTAAGAGTTCAATTTTAGCTCTTTAGTGGAATGAGTTAAAATTAATGGATCGGACCTAAGTGAATCATTTGTTGATTGTGATTAGGTTGTGTCTATTGAAGCTTAAAATTAGATAGCCCGCCAAGATCCCCAATCCACACGGACTTACATGGATCACTTGATATATTCTACCGGACCAATTTAAGGGTCCATCTAGAATTGCATTTAATATATTAAGAATATAATTTGCACATTATTTATGTAATGGGCTGCTCAATTATATTTATATATTAATGAATGACATGTGGGCTTGTTTCTTTTAGTAAGAATGGGTCTAGTTCACATGTGGGCTTTTTATTTAAAGTCCAATTGATTAAATGAAATAAGAAAATAATATATAGCCCATTTATTTTAAGTGGGGCGGCAAAGGTGAATTAATTAACCTAATATATTATTTTGTTTCATTGTTTAATTAAATAAGAATTAATTAATTGTTTAATTAAGAAACATATCTTTTCTGATTAGGAAATATGATTCCTAAAGGTATACTATTGGTAGTAGTATACTTAAATTAAAAGACTTGTTTGACAAGGAAATAAATAATTAATTTTATTTATTTAATCAAATAAGAAGTCTTTTTATTTAGTCAAATAAAAGAATAAAAAGATTTATGAGTTGGATTAGGGTTTGGGAGTCTTAAAGAAAATAGGAATTAGGGTGCAATACAAACTCCTTTTGGCTTGAGTATTGCGGCAACCCTAGTCCCTTTTAGGTTGGAGATTTCGGCCACCCTAATAAAAAGAAATAAAGAAAATTTTGCCACATATATAAGTGGACTTATAGAATTCAGCCATTTAGGGTTTTGGTGTGCTTGATTCTATTTTCTTCTTCTTCTCAATTCATAGAAAGATTAATTTTTATTCTACTAAAACATAAAAGAGACATAGATTATTCTTTGATGGTATACTATTTGCTTATTCATCAATAAGCTTGTGTGTACAACATCGATCTTGGTTCACGCAAGTTTCGATCATTAGATTGAGAACTCAAAAGCGACCGGAATAATCTTAGTATTCTTTTGATTGTTTTTGTGACTAACAAAGAAGGGAAAAGTTTGTTTTTTCCAATCACAGGCTTGCAATTCAAAGAAAAGGGAGACCACGCTCCTAGGTGATCCACGTTCGTGCTAGGATTGAAGATCTTGCGGATTACCATCGACGTAAGTCAATCGGATCACGCGACAAAAGGTATTCTTCTTTTGTTAGATAATATATATCTTTAATTGATTAAAAGGGTTAAGGTTCATAAATGGAAATTTTTTTAAAAGCTACTAAATCTCTATTTTTTTAGTCTCGCTTCCGCTGCGTGTACTATACGGTATTTTTCCCTACAATTGGTATCAGAGCCTGGTTGAACCCTTTTAATTAATTAATGTATATATACGTGGATCGATTTCTTTTTATTGTGATTATGCATGTTTAGAAAGAGATGGCACTCTATGTATTCGAATATATAATTACATGTGATGTATGGATTTATATATATTTTATGTGGATTGTTATTGCTCGATTATGGTCCTAGATTTTCAATGTATTTTTGTTATGGAATTGTAACAAGAAGGGTGGTCTATCATCGCCATAATTCATTCTTGGTAGTTGCTAGGTTTTATTTTTTTTTATATATAGGTGCAGTATTTTTTTTTAAACTACTGCAGTTTTTTTTATTTTATTTTTTAGTGCAGTTTTTTATGTATAAAAATACTGCAGTGAATAAAAAAAAAAAAAAAATTAATACTGCAGTATTTATTATTTTATATTGCTGTAATATATTTGGGTGTTGAAGATTCGAAGATGCGAAGAAAAACGAAGCAACCGGAACCGAGAACGAGCACCGTGCGCACCCTAGGAGTGGATTGGGCTGCGCATGGCAAGCCCAAGCCTTGGTGGGCTGCGCATGGCAGCCTTGTGTGGCCTTATGGGCTGCACATGGTAGCCCCTTTGTGGAGTGATGGGCTGTGCACGCCCATGGGAGAAGGCCGAAGGATGAGCTTATGGTTGATGGGCCACTTGAAGATCTTGTATTCCTAAATTATTGTAATTTACTTGTTTTTCTAGGATGGGCCAAAATTGTTGTTATTTAATTTATGCTTAAATATTACAATATTTGTTATTGTATAATAATATAACATATAGAATAGGAGTGCCACTCATATATCTCTTTTGGTATGAACATGCATTGAATGATTTAGGTATCTAAATTGGCATCTAGATATCTTGGTAAATCATTCTATGGGATTTAATCACACGCCTTAAATAATTGAGTGGGAGAAGGTGTTTTTGTAACACCTATGGCCTCCAAGGTTAGTTGAGCTTAATTATATATTGGTAATCCCCCCAAGGGCCATCCATGAATGGAATTTAGCAATATACTTCCTTACAAGGATAGACTAGACAATGGATTCAAACGAGATCTACTCCCCAAGGAGGGATTTTCGTGAGAGAAAGTTGAGGGTCGATATCTTGGTAACACACTCAATGTAATTTTATTGATATCCTCCCAAGAGTTCTTGTCAGTAAAATTGCAAGGCTAAAATTGAAAACGCTGGTTGTTATGTTAACAATTAGGTGGGACCTAGTCTAACTAGTAAATGGTGCGAACTCCCAAAGGAGGCGTAACATTTATGGGTGTTAGATCACCGTTGAATTTTTATGATTGAGTTATTTATTTAATTCAAGATAAATATTTAAAGTGCTTTGTAATGATTATTTACTTATATATGTTTTGTTTTTATTCAGAAATCATGACCCCATCACTTATGAACATCCTGAAAGATAACACTTTAACTGGAGATAATTATGTAACATGGAAAAGGAAAATTGGGTTGTTGCTGCAAAGTGAAAAACATAAGTTTGTTCTAACTACTCCTAAACCACCTGCTCCTAATAATGAATCTAGCATAATGCAAAGAGATGAGTATGAGCAGTGGAAAACTTCAGATGATATGGCCAAATGTTATATTATGGCCACTATCTCCGACGTGTTGCAACAGCAGCATGAAGGAATGGAGTCTGCTACTGATATAATGATGTCTCTAGAGGAGATGTTTGCTATGAAGTCCAGGACGACTAAGAGAGAGGCAGTGACTGCTTTTATGAATCTTAGGATGAAACCTGGACAGGCTGTGAAGGATCACATGATGAAAGTCATAGCACATCTCAACATTGCTGAACTGCATGGCGCTGAGATAGATGGTGAGACAAAAATTGATATGGTTGTCAATTCATTGTCAGATTCCTTTGATCAGTTCAAATTGGACTACACTTTGAACAAAAAGGAATACACCTTACAGAGCCTGATGCAAGATGTTCAAAGTGTTGAAAAGATCCTTGTGAAAAGCAAAGGTCAAGAGATTCATGTGGTTGGTAAAGTTGCTACTGTTAAGACCCGTCAGAAGGTCAAGAAACAACAGAAGAAAAAGCAACTTGGGCCTACCAAGAAGGAGACCAAGAAAGTAACCAAGATCAAAGGGAAATGCTTCCTTTGTGGTGAAAAGGGACATTGGAAAAGAAATTGCCCAAAGTCCTAGAACAAGAAGGAAGAAGGTAATGTGAATTATCTTGAAACATGTTTTTTGGCAGATTCTACAGATTCTTGGATCATAGACTCTGGAGCCACTAATCATGTTTGTTATTCCTTGCAGGGGTTCCAAGAAAGGAGAAGGCTGAGTAAGAATGAAATCAATTTACGCTTGGGCAATGGAACGTTAGTGTCTGCAAGTGCAGTAGGAGATAAGGATTCTAAAAAGCATTTAGATTTAATAGACGTTTATTATGTACCTCAATTCAAGAGGAATTTAATTTCAGTTTCTTGTTTGAATAAATTTGGATATTCGGTTACTTTTAATAAAGTTTTTATTATTAGTAAGAATGAAAAAATTATTTGCCAAGGTACATTGGAAAACGGTCTATACTTTTTGCGTAGAAATATCTCTCACTCGTTAGACACAGAAATAACGGAACCTAATCATAAAAGAGTTAAATTATCAGAAGATGAAACGTATCTATGGCATTTACGCCTAGTTAATATTAACCTTAATAGGATCAAAATATTGGTAAGTGACGGACCTTTGGGTGACTTAAAGGTTGATGATCTACCAACTTGTGAATCTTGTTTGGAAGGTAAAATGACCAAAAGGACGTTCTCTGCCAAAGGTGCCAGAGCTACTGAATGTTTAGGATTGATACACACTGATGTATGTGGACCTATGAACATTCAAGCTAGAGGTGGATATGAGTACTTCATCACTTTCACAGATGATTACTCAAGATTTGGCTATGTGTATCTCATGCGACATAAGTCGGATGCTTTTGACATGTTCAAAGCATTTAAAGCTGAAGTGGAAAATCAGCTTGAGAAACACATAAAAATCTTGAGATCTGATCGTGGTGGAGAATATCTATCTGGTGAGTTTCAGCAATATCTTATTGATAATGGGATAGTTTCTCAGTTTTCTGCACCAGGTACACCTCAACAAAATGGGGTAGCAGAAAGGAGAAATAGAACTCTTTTGGATATGGTTAGGTCTATGTTGAGTTATTCAACACTTCCTATTTCTTTCTGGGGATATGCTTTACAAACTGCTATATACATTCTAAACGATGTACCATCTAAGTCTGTTCCTAAAACACCGCATGAGTTGTGGACTGGGCGCAAGCCTAGTTTACAACACTTAAGGATATTTGGTTGTCTTGCGCATGTGTTAAAAGGAAAGACAGAAAAGATGGAGTCCCGTTCGGAAACATGTATATTTGTAGGGTATCCAAAAGAAACTAAAAGATATTATTTTTATAGTCCTTCAGATCTTAAAGTATTTGTTTCAGCAAATGCTAAATTTTTGGAAAAGGACTATATGAATGATTTTGTGCCTAGAAGTAGAATTGTCCTGAATGAAATGTCAGGAGATACAATTCCACAAGAGGTTACACAACCAAACCCAATTGTAAGTTCCGATCCAACACAAGGTCAACAACCTACCATTCCTCGTCGTAGTGGGAGGGTTAGAACACAACCCGAAAGATACATCGGTCTAGGAGAATCAGTGGAGAATCTCCCGGACGACGATGATCCCTACACGTACAAGGAAGCTATAGAGGATGTTGATAGTTGCCATTGGCAAAAGGCAATGCAATCTGAGATTGAATCTATGTTCGATAACAAAGTCTGGTCCCTTGTAGACTTGCCTAAAGGGATAAAACCCATTGGGTGCAAGTGGGTATACAAGAGGAAAAGAGGTATGGATGGAAAGATGGAAACCTTTAAAGCTAGATTGGTAGCTAAAGGGTATACACAGAAAGAAGGTATCGATTACGAGGAAACCTTCTCTTCTGTGGCCATGCTTAAATCCATTAGGATGCTCTTATCCATTGCAGCATCTTTAGATCTAGAGATTTTTCAAATGGACGTCAAGACAGCTTTCCTTAATGGAAGTCTTGACGAAAGCATCTACATGATGCAACCAGAGGGATTCATTGAAAAGGGCCAAATGGAAAAGGTATGCAAGTTGCAGAAATCCATATATGGATTAAAGCATGCATCCAGATCCTGGAACATAAGGTTCGATCAAGCTGTCATAGGTTTTGGATTTATTCAGAACCTTGACGAACCTTGTGTATACAAAAGGATTAAGGGCGACAAGTTGGTTTTCCTGATTCTTTATGTTGATGATATACTACTCAACGGAAACGATATAGGTGTATTGACATTAGTAAAAGAATGGTTAGCAAAACAATTTGATATGAAGGACATAGGAGAAGCAAGTTTTATTCTACGTATCCAAGTTATAAGGGATAGAAAGAATAGAACGATTGCATTATCCCAAGCTTCATACATAGACAAGATCTTATCTAGGTTTTCCATGCAGGATTCCAAGAAAGGTATGTTACCTTTCAGACATGGAATCAAGCTTTCTAAGGAACAAGTTCCTAAGAATGAGCATGAAGAGCAATTCATGACTAGAGTTCCATATGCCTCGGCAGTTGGAAGTCTGATGTATGCAATGCTCTGTACTAGACCAGATATTTGTTTTGCTGTTGGCATAGTTAGCAGGTTTCAATCGAAACCTGGTCCTGATCACTGGACGACAGTCAAGCATATTTTCAAGTATCTTAAGAGAACGAGAGATAATATGCTTGTATACTCTGGAGGGGATTTAATTCCCGTTGGGTATACAGATTCTGATTTTCAATCAGATTCTGACTCTAGAAAATCCACATCAGGGGCTGTGTTTACTATTGGAGGATGAGCAATTATATGGAGGAGTATCAAGCAATCTTGTATTGCTGATTCCACCATGGAAGCTGAGTATGTTGCTGCATGCAAGGCTGCCAAAGAGGCTATTTGGCTCCGCCTATTCTTGATTGACTTGGAAGTGGTTCCTAGTGCGAATAAGTAGATCACTATCTACTGTGACAACAGTGGAGCAGTGGCTAATTCGAAAGAACCAAGAAGTCACAAGAGAGGTAAACACATTGAAAGAAAGTATCATCTTTTAAGGGAGATTGTTCAAAAAGGTGACGTGACGATTACCAAAATCGCGTCAGCAGAAAATCTAGCATATCCCTTCACAAAGGCTCTACCTCAGAAGAGTTTAGATGGGCACCTAGAGAACATGGGCTTGAGAGATATGACACATTTGCTATAGCACAAGTGGGAGATTGTTAGGATTATGCTCAATAGCAAGAGTGTAATATTGTAATTAACAATCTTTTTCATATTAATAAAGTGATTTCTGGTTTAAACAAATCTTATAGCATTTATAGTTTAATATTATAATTGTCAAAGTAAATAATCATAAGGTCTAAAGACTATGAGAAAAGAAGAATTGTTCGTACATCTGGATATGTATGTGGTAGACACAATTCTTTAGTTAGTCTTGAATATTGTTCACAACTTAAGTTAAAGGTTGGGCACCTTTATCTTGTTAAAGTTGTAGAATTCTTTTGCTAGCATTTGAGTGGGATCAAATGAGATATGATGAGTCTAAAATCATCGGAGTGTCTTCGAGCAAAAGAATCTAGTGCACTGGGTGCATTGAACTGGATCACAATGAAATACTTTATCTATAACGGTCAGTAGATAAAAGTCATTTCATTATCAGGACAATCGGAGAGTCTATCTTAATCCTGAGATAAATGATGGACTTATGGTTGCAAGTGATATCATTTGAGTTATCAATGAGTACGATTATATCGCATAGTCTATCCTCGATAGTTTGGTGATATTCATTTGTTAATCGATAGAGGACTTCATTTATAGATATGGACATCGTGGCTCCATTTATCAAATGAGAGTATAATATCATCATATGGATGTTTTGAGGTAATTGGATATTAAATCTCAACGTTGAGTTTTCGATAGTGTCTATTGAAAACATGGCTTCTGGACAAGTCAAAATATCCAAGTTCAAAACGTGGTCATATGAGTAAATATGGTAACTTGGAGAGTTATAGGCGGTCTATGAACTCTTGGCGATTACTGATATTAATCACGAGGATACACTATCTCCAACATGATTGTCTAGGGTATGAATGAGGAAACATCTTCCTTTTCTGTCTTTATTTAAGAGTTCAATTTTAGCTCTTTAGTGGAATGAGTTAAAATTAATGGATCGGACCTAAGTGAATCATTTGTTGATTGTGATTAGGTTATGTCTATTGAAGCTTAAAATTAGATAGCCCGCCAAGATCCCCAATCCACACGGACTTGCATGGATCACTTGATATATTCTACCGGACCAATTTAAGGGTCCATCTAGAATTGCATTTAATATATTAAGAATATAATTTGCACATTATTTATGTAATGGGCTGCTCAATTATATTTATATATTAATGAATGACATGTGGGCTTGTTTCTTTTAGTAAGAATGGGTCTAGTTCACATGTGGGCTTTTTATTTAAAGTCCAATGGATTAAATGAAATAAGAAAATAATATATAGCCCATTTATTTTAAGTGGGGCGGCAAAGGTGAATTAATTAACCTAATATATTATTTTGTTTCATTGTTTAATTAAATAAGAATTAATTAATTGTTTAATTAAGAAACATATCTTTTCTGATTAGGAAATATGATTCCTAAAGGTATACTATTGGTAGTAGTATACTTAAATTAAAAGACTTGTTTGACAAGGAAATAAATAATTAATTTTATTTATTTAATCAAATAAGAAGTCTTTTTATTTAGTCAAATAAAAGAATAAAAAGATTTATGAGTTGGATTAGGGTTTGGGAGTCTTAAACTAAATAGGAATTAGGGTGCAATACAAACTCCTTTTGGCTTGAGTATTGCGGCAACCCTAGTCCCTTTTAGGTTGGAGATTTCGGCCACCCTAATAAAAAGAAATAAAGAAAATTTTGCCACATATATAAGTGGACTTATAGAATTCATCCATTTAGGGTTTTGGTGTGCTTGATTCTATTTTCTTCTTCTTCTCAATTCATAGAAAGATTAATTTTTATTCTACTAAAACATAAAAGAGACATAGATTATTCTTTGATGGTATACTATTTGCTTATTCATCAATAAGCTTGTGTGTACAACATCGATCTTGGTTCACGCGAGTTTCGATCATTAGATTGAGAACTCAAAAGTGACCGGAATAATCTTAGTATTCTTTTGATTGTTTTTGTGACTAACAAAGAAGAGAAAAGTTTGTTTTGTCCAATCACAGGCTTGCAATTCAAAGAAAAGGGAGACCATGCTCCTAGGTGATCCACGTTCGTGCTAGGATTGAAGATCTTGCGGATTACCATCGACGTAAGTAAATCGGATCACGCGACAAAAGGTATTCTTCTTTTGTTAGATAATATATATCTTTAATTGATTAAAAGGGTTAAGGTTCATAAATGGAAAATTTTTTAAAAGCTACTAAATCTCTATTTTTTTTAGTCTCGCTTCCGCTGCGTGTACTATACGGCATTTTTCCCTATAAGCCTTTGGCCGAGCGCGCTCCTCTCGCGCTCCTCTCGCGTTCATCAATTGTGTTCGACCCTCCGAACTTCGATTTCTAATCCATCTTCAGATTAGGAATCATGACTTCCTCACGCACAACGACGACTATGAAAATTTGACAAAAATTAAGAATTCATTTCGACAAATGACTACGAAGACAACTCAATGAATGAGAATGCAAAGTAGCGTAGCTACATTGTTTGGACTCGAAACCTAATGAATAAGTAACCAAAATAAACGAGACTCAATAAGGAATCATATGAGATCATGTTCAAGTCCAATAAACAAGAAACACAAACAAATAAAAACAATTTCACACAAGCATGCCATATCCAAGCGATAGTCATAAAACATGCAATTCTACAATGTTTGTCAATATGAGAATAAGGCATGTGCATACTTAAATGAGTGTGAATATGTTATACCAAATGTTTGAATAATGATGCAGGGACACACATGTATGAATTGTGTGTGTGTGCATTTACGCATTGCAAGAGGAAGAAGAATCTTGATACCTTAGCATCCAAGTACGCGCTTTTCCTTTTAAAGACGATATTTGCATGAGAAGTTGCTTTTCTTCTTTGAAGCTTCTTTTCACCAAGAATCACCTAAGAAACTAACCATTACAAATAAAGAGCATTTTGTAATTGAATCAAGCCAATACAAATCAAGGATCTTATATGAACCCTTCCACCTGGCACTGTTGATTATTCCCCATCAGCACACTACCTCCACTGAGTTCTTTGAACTTTGTGAGCCAATCTTTCCTAGGTGTCATGTGAAAGGAACAAACTGAGTCTAAAATCCACTCAGTCTTAACATTCTCAGTGCTAACTGCTAGGACTTCACTAGGTTTAAATGATCTAGACGCTGCAGCAGCATCACCATCATTCTAAGTCTTTTCTCGATTCTTCTTTTTGAATTCATAATAGTATTTTTTTTTTAATGTGACCTTCTTTACCACAAAAATAAAACTTTTTTGTGCCATTTCTATTCCTAGACTGAGACCTATAATGGTTTGGTGTCTTACTTCTTCCTTTGCCTTTATTGTAGTTATTGTTATTATTATTCCCATTTTTATTAGGATGTCTCCCTCTAACAAACAAGTTTTCACCACTGTCCTTATTTTTCTATCTTCAGTTTTAGGTCTTTAGATTTAAGGGTAGAAATACACTCTTCAAGTGATAGAGAGGTTCTACCATATTTGATACCAGCCTTTACATCCTTTAAGGAATCAGGCAAAGCATTAAGTAAAATAATAGTTTCATTTTCATTACTAAGTTTTTCATTTTCCCCAGCATTAGCAAGTTCAATTGTCATCTTCTTGAATTCATCAAGGTTCTAATCAAGATTCTTGTTGGGATTCATTTTAAAACTAAAAATCCTTTCCTTAAAATAGATTTTATTTGTGAGTGACTTAGTGAGATTTAGACTTTCTAACTTCTTCCAAATATTACAGGCAGTGGTTTCATCGTTAACTTCCCTAAGAACATTATCAGACAAATTCAATATTATAGTTCCTAGGGCCATTTCTAACATGTCATCTTTCTGTTCAGGAGTTAATGATTCAGGTAATTTATCTAGGCCTTCAATGGCCTTGAGGATTTTCTATTGAGATGGAAGGGCTTTCACCTTTCTTCTCCAAATGTCGAAATCCCCAGTGCCATCGAATTTATCTACATCAAACTTCATAGACATGCAAGTTGAATTGAAATTACCAAAGTTGTGAACGATTACCTCATTGCAACTACTAGCAGCTTTGCTGCTTACCTTTTCTCTTCCAACTAACTCTTCAGATATTGAAGGCTCAGCAACTGGAGGATCTTCTTGCTCGTTGTCCACCGTTGGTATGTTTTAGGCTCTGATACCACTGTTGTGAATCTAGATCTGCAATCAGATTCTAGATCCACTACAGTATCTTGCTTTTACCTACAAGATTCACTTGACAAAAGCAAGATAAAGTATAAAATGTACCAACACAATAATAATATGAACAAGAAAGTAAAAAGGAAAGAAAGACACAGATTTTTTCGTGGTTCAGCTTATAAATAAGCCTACATCCACGTTGAGTCAAACTGAGAGGTTCACTCCACTATATGAAATTATTGTACAGATCTAGACTACCCAGGACTCAGCCTGATTAACCATCAAAAGGAACCCAGAAACCTAGAACAGCAACACTCAACCAAACAGGCCTATAACACAAACTATGCCTGAGATCACAAACCCAGAATCACTCAAAAGTTACATTAACATAATCACAATACACAGATCTCACTTTTTCTCTCTTAACTCTCTTACAAATTCAAAGAAGAGAATCCAGATATTCACAAAGATTATCAAGAACACCAAGAACAAAATACAGAGAAAAAGTAACCTGAGAATATAACAAAACCCTAGAAATCAAAAAATAAATAATTTCTCTCTCCATCGCTTCATATTATATAGTCTTTAGAAGGTAAGGTCTAGCTGTGCCAAGTGAAACCAATCATCTATTGCCATGTCACCAAGAGAATCCTGACTCAGTCTTATCAAATTACACTGACGAGCCAAAATGCAGTGTTTAAGTAAGTGTGTTGGATCAGGCTAGTGGGAGCATTGAAGTTGGGCTTCTTCTAGCTTTAACTCCTTTCATTATTGGGCTTCTAGGAAATGGGCCACTAGAGAATAAGATGAACTAAAATCCCACTAATATGAATAAAATGTATGTTATACTAACTTTGTGAAGAGAGAGACATTTCATAGTATCTTCCAAGATTCTTACATGGTATTCAGCCTCACTAAGTGACTTAATTTCATTTGACTTTTTAGAACATATCTATGGAAGTGAAATCCATGTAATTGAAGTGAAATCCATGTGTATATTTTTATAATGTCACAAAATACATGGAATTGACTCATGTTAAGATTAGACAAACTTACTCAAGTTGTTTCTCCACATCTTTGTTCAACATTGCACAAACTAAATTTATTTTGAATTCCCTGTAATATTATTTCAACCAAAGTGATTAATTTATTTATGTTTAATCAGTTTACTAATTAATTAAGTAACTAAATTAATGAACATAATAATTAACTGTTAGGTTTTTGGCTGTTGTTGGCATGTATTCCATATCAAAACATTGTTTATCTTGTAATGTTTATGTGGTCTCATTGATGATGATACAAAGCTTCAAAGAAAGAGTTGACTATGGTACATGCAAGATGATGGCTTGTTAAGGGGAATTAGCTTCATTGCTCATCAAAGGTATGATTGACCTCATTCCTCTTACAAGGCATAGGCACACACACACAAATCATTCATAAGTGTCCCTGCATTGTTGTGCATCATTTATATAACACATTCACATGTTTTTGTATGCTCATGCATTGAACTCAAATGCTCATACATTTTAGAGTTGCAAATTCTAAGACTATGTCTAGGAAATGGCATTCATATGTGAACTTGTATTTATATGTTTGTGTTTCTTGTGTTTTGGACTTTTACTTGATCTTAATTGATTCCTTATTGAGTCCCGGTCATTTTGGTTACTCATATGTTAAGTTTTGAGTCCAAACGATGTAGCTACGCTACTTTTTGTTCTCATTCGTTGAGTTGTGTTCGTCGTCATTTTCCGAGATGAATTCTCAACCATTTGTCAAAGTTTCATAGTCGTTATTATGCATGAGGGAGTTACAATTCGTAATCCAAAAACGGATTCAAAATCGAAGTTCGGATGACCGAATACGGCTGAAGAACGTGAGAGGTGCGTGGGAGAGGTAAGGTGGCCAAAGGCCATGGCCTAGCCACCACGTGTGGAAGCCGTGTGCCACACGGCCCAACCAGCCCTCTGGTCCCATGTGGCACACGCGCCCCACACGTGGGCATGGCTAGTGTGGCTTGATTTTATTGGACAAAAATGCCCTTCTTTCCTTCCTTTTAAATCTCTCCATCTCCCTCCATTTGTTTTCAAGAAGAAAAGTTTTGAAATCCCGTCTAAGATTTTCTCTTCAATTTTCTCAACTTCCAAGCACCATAACTTTCTCATACGAAGTTGGAATTGAGTGATTCAAGTCGGAGATTGTTTATAATCGAGTCCTCTACCTTTTCCAATTGATCTTGCAACTGTTTGATTGATTTTCGGAGTGATCTACTCAGAAAACCGAACCCGCTCGTGAAATCAAGTTAGAGTTCATATCTTGTTGATTTCATCTTTTTAAACCTTCAATTTGCTTGGGGTTTCTTCTTCTATATGTATATGTATGTTTAGTGAATGCTATTGAGTAAGATAGCCTTACAATCAATCTAATTGAATAGTCTAATTAGAGACACATGTGGACTAGATTCTTGGATTCTTTATTCTTCACATGATTGGGAGTTGTATTGTGATTAGATTGACATCTAGGATTATTTGAGACTTGATTGATTCATTTTATGATTAATAATCCTTGATATGTGTCTTTGATCCTTGATTGATGATTTCTAGGATTAGAGCCTTTGTATGTGTTTTTAGAGATATCTAGGATTGATTTGTTTTTAACAATATCTCCTATCTCTAAATCTTTGGCTAGAATACTTGTTGAATACATTTTGTGATTCTAGCATTTTTATGTATGTTTATAACATCTTGAACTTATGAATTGTTCAAGAGTTATTTGTATGAATGAATCTAGGAGTTTTATGTGTTAGTTGATTTCACATGCTCTAGGTTTTCATTCATGATTTTGCATCTAGATTTCTATTGCTTGTGTTTTCACATCTATAGATCTAGTTGTTCCATAGAATGTATTGATCACATGTTCTATGATGTCTTGATTGTTTGCATCATTTGCATTCACATGATCACACTAGGAAGTCCTTGTAAAAGGCATGAAGTCTTGGTTAGAGTCGGGATGATTCGGATAGCCAAGCAAGAAGTCTTGCCTAGAGTCTTGAGGACTTGGATAGGTAAGCAAGAAGTCTTGTCTAGAGTCGGGATGACTTGGATAGACAAGCAAGAAGTCATGGCTAGAGTCGGGAGGACTTGGATAGTCATGCATGGGAGGCTTTCTAGGGGCAAGTGTGCCTTGTATAGAGAGTTGGCTTATATATTGGTAGGCCCGGGTGTTTGGTTAGACATAGAGTCCGATAGAGCGGGGTACATGGGATATGTATGCACTCTTTAGGAATTTCTAATCCTCCAACGATGTTGGTTTGGGATGAGTTCCAATATGTGGTTTACATCATTGAGGGATTTTGTATCTTCCAATAGGGATTGGGTAAACATAGACTCCACATGGGTTGGTGATCTAGGATTGGTCACTTTGTGGAATTTTTAATTTACTTTCCAAATATATATAAGTACCTAATGGTTGTAATTTAACCCGTGGATGTTTCCTCCTTGGAGGTTTTACCACGTTAAAAAATTCCTTGTGTTAATTCTTTCTATCTCTATATTTTGTATTTGTTTTTGTGTATGTTTTAATCTTGTGGTACAATCTTCACTTGTGATGTTTTTGGATACTGATGAGGTCGTTTGTGTACTCAACAAAAATAGTAAAAATAATAGTTTTTGGTTGATTCTTGAAAACTCTTTTAAAGCCACTTAATCCTTTTAAAATGTGATTTGATAGCAAAATAGTGAGCAAGTTCGTTCCACAGGGAATGGAGTGTTAATTAGATAAATTGACTAATCTTAGAATAATAAAACAAATCATAGAGTTTGATAAATGTGTGGTTTCTAAAGCCACCAATGCTAAACTACTCAAATGAAAATACACAAAAATGATATGAAAAATAGAATACTCAACACCTTGATAAGAATAGTGATAAAATCAATTAATGAGAGAACTAGGGAATAGATCGATTAACACTTGGATGTGGGTAAGCTACTAGCATCATTAATGTACCAATCTCATTATGTTAACCACTTAGAGGTTTAGATTAGTGGGGTTGATATACCCACCACTAATCTATCCTATCCAATGGGTTCTTAATCACACCAAGGTTGTCAATCCACATGTGAATATATAACAAATTATTCCACTCAAGATAGCAATCAACAAGTGATATACAAGTCAATTATAATGAATGAAATCTAATTAAATTGAATGAATAGAACACATAAGAGATTCATTACAAGCTAGACTAAACCCACAACCAATTTTTCCTCAAATCTATCCCCTAGATTAGGGGTTTAGTTACACATAATTGCAATAAATGAAAAGAAGTAAATGATAAGGAAATAACCCTTGGGTCACCTTCTTTAAGCTCAATCCTTCTTCTCCTCTATGCTCCTAGATGCAAGGAATGGAGGTTGAGGAAATGTCTTGGAATGTGGGTGTTTTGGTGGAAAGTTACTAAGGATTTTGGTGGAGAAATGGTGGGATGAGGAATGATGTAGTGAAGTAATCAAGGTTTTGTGTTGAGGGTTGGATGGATTAGATGAGTTCAAGGAGAGAAATGGAGAATGATGAAAAATGTGCCATGGATGATGATCTAGATCTGAGTTGAGTTCTCTGAATTTTTCTTTCTGATTTTCGATGTTTTTAAAATGAAGAGACGCTCTATATATATACTCACTCATGGACATGTACTGGTAACGACTTGATTCGCTGATGTGGAGCCTTGGTCGCCATTTGGTCGCTATGGCGACCATGGAGCGTAAAACGGTTAGATGAAAAGGTCGCTCCGAAAACCATCTTTCTCGCTCTTTGTCAAGTGGCGAACATGACCAAAAAGTGTAGAGGTCGCCCTTTGTATCCTCTAGGTCGCTCTGGCGACCATAAGTGGCGACCTTGGAAATGTGAAGAGGTCGCCCTTTGTGCATCAAGGTCGCTCTGGCGACCATAAGTGGCGACCATGCCTTGAGTGCACTAGGTCGCCACTTGCAAGGGAGGTCGCCAGAGCGACCCCAAGTGGCGACCACACCTGATTGTTTTTGTGACCTTCTGTCGCCATGGCGCTCAAGTGGCGCCCAAGTGGCGACCTTTTGATGCCTTTGGGAACTCTTCTGTCGCCATGGCGCTCAAGTGGCGACCTCCATTGCCCAAGTGGCGAAAATGCCCTGTTTCTTCTCATTTGTGAGACATTTTTGCACAAGTCCTCCACCTTCATCTCAATTGCTTCTGAAACCTAATAAAACCTGAAACACTCAATTTAACAACATTAAACACGGGGAAATGCCCGAGAATCAAGCAAAAAGAAACGGAAATGAGGGCCAAAATCATACCAATTTTGGCTTGATCAGATACAAGATTTTGTAAAGTGTGATTTGTAAATATATTCTTTTGATCATATTTGTATTTACATTTTTTTTGTATATTGTTTAGAATTTTATGTATAGCAATATTTGTATATACTTGTAACGATTGAACATATATTGATATACAAGTATTCTTGTTAATTGTTTTTGTATTTTCTTTATACCTCATACAACTTATTGATACTTAGACAATGTATGAATGATCACATGATAACTTGTCTTAGTATGATTCTGTGATGTTTGTGGTGTATGTAAGGCTACCTTGAGGGACAAACTTAAGTTTGTTCAAGGGATTGAAATTAGGCGAAAAACCTATTCACCCCCCCCCCCCCTCTAGGTACGTCTTAAGCAATTTAACCTTATTTGTATACTTTTAATTGGTATCAGAGCGGGTCGTCGGATGGCACTCGACGAGATCCGGGTTATAACTAATCAGGTACCTCTAGTTGAATGTCAATCAATTTCCTGTCTATATTACTGTTGCTATTGCTCATCGGTTAATTAAAAGAATGTAGTTAACACAAGCAATTAATTAACATTTCATAAAATAAAATAAAATAAAATAAAAGCTTTATACTTTTATTATTTATATAAAAATAAATAAATAAAGGGATTAAATAGAGAAGACGAATCTTAAAGAGTTAAGTTGGTGATATAAGTCATCCCTTCAATACTCCTTTGAACAGCAAGCCGAAGGACCCTCTGATATTTGTTTTATTTTATCATGCTCAGCATATTCATTAAGATTGTAATTAAGGATCAAACATATATATTAAAATCAGAAAGAGCAAATATTAAAGAATCTACATAATTGGGTACTTCTTCATTTGGTAGCCTTTGTAATTGGCTGGATAGTATGACTACATTTATGTCAAAAAGGAAAATTGCCAAAATCAATATTCATTTTGTTTTTACAATAATTAAAAGTACATAATCCTTTGACATTAATTTGTTATTAAACTACTTAAATCCCATGTAATTACTTAACATGTTGATGTCAAAATTTGTTTATTAAATCACCAAATTTGTTTATTAATTCACATGTAATTTGTTTATTAAATCACCAAATTACTTAACTGTAAATTTTATACAATCCACGTTGATAATGGGGTAAATCAATGTAATGCTTAAGAATATGTTTGGTTTGATAGAAAGGAAAGGAAATGATAATGAGGAAAGGAAAGGAAAGGAAAGGAAAAAAGAGAATAGTAGTGATGTGTAAAATCGTGTTATAAAAACCTAACTCGCAAGTGCACGAATCGTGAGATAAGTACAGCGACAAGTAGGGATCGTTCCCACGAGGAAAAGAGATCTATCGACTAAAACTAATTCTAATTAAAGCTAAGCAAGTAACAGTAACCAAGAGATTTCAGATTGATTTGATTGATTTGAGATTAAAACTAGATTAAACTAATAAAACAATTAACAAGAATATGAGAATGAGAACAAGAGGTGAGAGGACTAGGTCATCAATGATCCCCAATTACGTTTACTCAATGCTTCGAATTGACTTTTACAAAGAATGTTAATCAAGTTAAGGGTTCGTTCTTAAATTATGTATAATTAGTGCTATGTGGTCCTGGGATAAATTAAGTACTTCTACTACAATCAATAGCAAACCTTGCATACAAACTATAACAGAAAATACATCAACCATACACCAAGCATTTCTCAGTTGAGTAAATAGCAAACCTTGCATATAAACTATAACCTAAAACCCACAAAACACACAATCAAGTATTCTCAATCACAGTCAATAGCAAACCTTGCATATAAACCATGATTGAGAACCCATTAAGCACAAGAACAAGAGAACCAAAGATAACGTGCAACCTGCAACAGTAAATTCATTCGTTCAATTGAATATTGGCTAAGAATGGTGAACCTCACACATATCTCAACCTTAACATATAAACCCTAGATTCAAGACTAGCACAAACCATGCATAGACAAGAAGAAATCCCAAATTGAATGAAACAAAACTTGAATTACTAAAACATAGTCAATTCTAACAAAGAGTATTCATAGAGGTTCACATTGAATTCCTAGTAAGGATTTAGTTACACATCAATGGAGGAAACAAAAATATAGAAGAGGAGAAGATAGAACCCATTGTTGTCTTCTAATCTTGCTTCGAATCCTTCGTCTTCTTCTTGCTTTTCGGTGTCTTCCAAGGATGGATGGTAGAATAGCTCTCAATCTCGCAGTCTCTACTCTCTCTGAAAGCCCTCTCATGTCTTATTTATAGTGGCTCGCAACTTCGTCATTCGCTGACCTAAACGAATCAGATTTCTTAAACTCTCGCTGCACGTGCCGCTAGGTAGGCAACTTGCCTACCCCGCGGTCATCTTTTTGCAACACCACTGGAGACCACCGCTATGTAGGACCGCTATGTAGGACAGTGTTTGGGGGGCGGCCACTTGAATGACACACTGCTGGAGTTTAGTGCAAGCTAGGACCGCTAGACAGGACATGCCTAGGCCGCGGTCCTTCATGAACAACTTCTCTGGAGTTTGGTGCTAGATAGGACCACTAGGTAGGCACTACCTAGGGGGCGGTCCTTCACAATTTTCACTTGGAGTCTTCAACTTAAGTTGACCGCCACATATGACCGCTAGGTAGGCACTACCTAGGGGGCGGTCAACTGCAGAAAAATGTACTTCTGATCAACATTGACATCTTTTCTTCCATACTTGAATATTTGCACCACTTCTGATAACGAGACCTGCACAGCTAAACAAACACATCAAACAACCTAAAATACTCGAGAACAAAGCACAAAGACTAGGAAATAGGGGTCTAAAACATATATAGAAATAGACCGATCAAATAGTTTTAATGATTGTTGTTTAGATGGTTATGGGTGGAAAGGAAAGGAAAGGATAATGGTTTTATTTTATTTATGAAAATACCCATCTTTTAACAATATGAATACAAAAAATATATAGGGTTATTTTTAGGATTTAAAAAAAATATTAAATGGTGGATTCCTTTCCTTTCCTTTCCCTCCCTTTTCCTTCCAAATTTAGTTGGAAACCGAAGTGTTTAAAAAAGAAAGAAATTATTCCACTCATTTCCTTCCATTTCCTTTCCATCCTCTCTCATTTAACCATCCAAACAAGAAATTAGAAATCTCCCCAAATCCTTTCCTTTCCTTTCCCTCCAATTCCTTCAAACCAAACAAAGTGTAAGGGTTTCCCCTATCCTGTAAAAGTAAATTAAACAAATTAGGAAAAAAAAGAAAAGAAGAGGAAAAATGATAATATGGTACAGATGTGCTTGTTATGGTTTGCTTGCCTCTACCTATTTTGAAAGAATTACAAGAAACTAATGATAATCAGGATCATTCGAGGGAGCCTAAAACCTCAAAGTGTTAAATGCTTTAACAAGTCTTTTGACAAATCAGAGTACCTCTGTATTCTTTATTCATCAGCTTAAATATTAAGAAAAATACAACTGCTTCCACAAAATAAGCCACGTACCTACCACAACATCTAATAAGGTGGAACTTCCTAACTGTTATCTTGACTAATTCTAAGACTAACAAATCATTGACCAACTCAACTTCAACTGCAACTGCAAATACAAATTAAATAAAATACTAAGCAAAACGGTAAACACTTGGCACATAAAAATTAAGACACTTAACATTCCTTTCCCATTAAATTTCAGCCTTGTCCTCAAGGATTTACTTGTGAGTTTAACTCGGCTACGGTGTGAAAGTATACAAACAAGATTAAATTGCTTAAAGCGTACTTAGAGGAGGAGGGGGGGGGGGGGGGTGTGTGAATAGGTTTTTCGCCTATTTTCAACCCCTGGAACAAACTTACGTTGGTCCCTCAAGATAGCTTTACATACAACATATGAAAGTACAAATAACTCGGTGTATTCAAATATTAATCTAGAGGGGGTGAATAGATTTTAACAAATTTACCCAATTTTCGTATTAAGTCAATATTACGAAAATGCCCCAATCTGGTCAATAATAATAACAAGTGTAATATGGTGCGGAATTATAAATAACACTTGATATTTACATGGAAACCCTCACGGGAAAAACCACGGGCCGTATAGTGTGCCACACTCGAATCTCGAATCCACTAAATATGTTAAACGATTACAACCTACTCCCAGTATATAATCACACACCTACCTAATCCCAGTATAATGAACCTAGTCCAATTGCTTGTGTGACCACCTAATCTCGGTGTCCGACCTAATCTCGGTCTATCACACAAGACTTCAATTGCTTGCGATCTAAGCAACCTAATCCCAGAAGCTACACGCAAGACTTACTTCTCAATGAAGAGATTACAACCTATGTGAATATATATAATACTCAACAAATGCAATGAGAGCTAGGCAACTCTATATGCTTATCTAGGATGATTAGATAGCAATAAATGCAATCCTAGATATCAATGGCTAAATGATATGTCATAAAGCTTAGCAAATCATAGATTAAATAACCTAGATGTTGCTATCAAAATACAACACTCAATCATGTCAACACAACAATCTCTATTTTGTATCTAGAATATATTCTAAGAGCATACAAATAATATAAGAGATTTTTTTGATAAATAAAACACTAAACTTAAATGAGATTAGTGAAGAACATACCAAAGGATGTGTGTTGAGCAAAACCCATTCAAATAAGCAAACTAACTATGCTAGAAAATGCTTAGATGATCTTTGATGCACATGTATGTGGTTTTGAGTGTATAAAAATGAGTTCTTGATTGATTTTCTCTCAAGTATCTCTCTTTGAAGCTTAGGGTTCTTTAGAGTCAGAGAATTGAGTTAGAGAATTGAGAAAGTGTGATATTTATAGACATCAAGAATAGGGCATGTGAAAAGACAAGTTTGCCCTTGAAAACGCACGATCGGTGGTTTCATTCGGTGGCCAGGCCGCAGATCACAACCACAGAATTGGTCCCGAGAGAAGCAGTGGAACAACGGTGGTTTCGTAACCATCGATCTAACTGTAGAATCAGACCTGAGATATTAAATGCATCAAGTTTGATCGGCGGTTTCGATTCGGCAGCCAGACCGCCGATCGTAACCGCCGATTCACCAAAAGAGGTGAAACCAAGGAGAAGCCAAGGACATTCTCCGTGAGCGGTCTTTGCGCAAAACCAAGCACATTATCATGCATGCGCGGACGTTTCCGAACTCATTCGGGAAATGAATTGCAAGACACAAAAAACACACAACAAGATATACGATCAAAGTGCTAGTGTGAAATGTGACATGTGAAGAGAATGCACACATGCAAGTATGTTAAGTGTGTGTGTGCTTCTAAATCTCATCAAAGAAAAATAAGCACTAGAGAATATACCTTTGGAGTGCTTGTCACCTTGAGTTCTTGAAAAGGGCCTTTGAGCTTGATCTTCAAACACCTATTCTACCCTTACAATTCAAACCCCAATATGTGGTTTGTCCACGAAATAAGCCAATCAATAATGGGAATCCTTACAACATATAAACGGAACATTCATACATAGACAATATATGCATATCATCATTTAGGCATTGTCTACATATAACAAGTTTTTGTATGAGGTATAATATCACTAAAATACAATATCAAAGAATAATTTGTATATCAATATTGTTCAATTTATTACAAGAGTGAACAAATATATCTATACACAAAGATAACAAAATATGAAGAATTACAAATACAAAATTGATCTAAAGAGGATTGTTCTACAAATCATTCTTTACAAGTACTTGTTCAAATATACAACACAAGTGAATGATGTTTAACAAAATAACACATACACATATACAATATAAAAGAGATAGAGAAAGAGACAATAGACACAAGATTTTTATGCGGTAAACATTTGAAGAGGAAACATCCATGGGTTGAATCCACAACCATCAGCAAAGCAAATCCACTATATGAAAAGGACATACATACTCAAGGCTATCAACTCTATGATATTCACCTCAAGCTATCAAATCTTAGTCTACCCTCGGGCTAGTGAATCTTTAAGCCTACTCCCTATCCAAGGTGTGTCCTACACCTCTACGAAGTTGAAACAAATTAAGGTGTGTTCTAATATATTAATCTAGAGGGGGGGGGGAATAGATTTTAACAATTTTACCCAATTTTCGCGTTTAGTCAATATGACGAAAATACCCCAATCTAGTCAATAATAATAACAAGTGTAATATGGTGCGAAATTATAAATGACACTTGATATTTACGTGGAAACCCTCACGGGAAAAACCACGGGCTGTATAGTGCGCCACACTCGAACCTCGAAATCCACTAATTGAAATGGAGTTTACAACCTATGTAGACCTCGTCTAACACTCCGGTCTATAAACTCCCACTTCTACCATGCGGGCTTTTAAAAGTGGCTCTAGTCCAATTTGCTTGTGTGACCACCTAATCCCGGTGTTCGACCTAATCCTGGTCTATCACACAAGACTTCAATTGCTTGCGATCTGAGCAACCTAATCCCATAAGCTACACGCAAGACTTACTTCTCAATGAAGAGATTACAACCTATGTGAATATATATAAATACTCAACAAATGCAATGAGAGCTAGGCAACTCTATATGCTTATCTAGGATGATTAGATGGCAACAAATGCAATCCTAGATATCAATGGCTAAATGACATTTCATAAAACTTAGCAAATCATAGATTATAAAAACCTAGATGTTGCTATCAAACTACAACACTCAATCATGTCAACACAACAATCTCTATTTTGTATCTAGAATATATTCTAAGAGCATGCAAATAATAAAAGAGATTTCTTTGATAAATAAAACACTAAACTTAGATGAGATTAGTGAAGAACATACCAAACGATGTGTGTTGAGCAAACCCATTCAAATAAGCAAACTAACTATGCTAGGAAAATGCTTAGATGATCTTTGATGCACATGTATATGGTTTTGAGTGTATAGAAATGAGTTCTTGATTTGATTTTCTCTCAAATATCTCTCTTTGAAGCTTAGGGTTCTTTAGAGTCAGAGAACTAAGTTAGAGATTAGAGAAAGTGTGATATTTATAGACATCAAGAACAGGGCATGTGAAAAGACAAGATTACCCCTGAAAACGCACGATCGGCGGTTTCATTCGGAGGCCAGGCCACCGATTATAACTGCAGAATTGGTCCCGATAGAAACAGGGGAGCAACGGCGGTTTCATTCGGCGGTTTTGTAACAGCCGATCTATCCGCAGAATCAGACCCGAGATATTAAATGCATCAGGTCTGATCAGCTATTTCGATTCGATGGCCAGACCACCTATTGTAACCGCTGATTCACCAAAATAGGTGAAACTAAAGAGAAGCCAAGGGCATTCTCCGTGAGCAGTCTTCACACAAAACCAAGCACATTATCGTGCACGCGCGGACGTTTCCGAACATATTCGGGAAACGAATTACAAGACACATAAACACACAACAAGATATAACAATCAAAGTGCTAGTGTGAAATGTGACATGTGAAGAGAATGCACACATATGCAAGCATGCTAAGTGTGTGTGTGCTTTTAAATCTCTTCAAAGAAAAATAAGCACTAGAAAATATACCTTTGGAGTGTTTGTCACCTTGAGGTCTTGAAAAGGGCCTTTGAGCTTGATCTTCAAACACCTAATCTACCCTTACAATTCAAACTCCAAATATGTGGTTTGTCCACGAAATAAGCCAATCAATAATGGGAATCCTTACAGAAGCAACTTCCTATCCAAGGCTATCAATCCTTTAGGAAGATTCCCTTGCTTAGCAATCTAGATCACTAGTATCCTAGTCAGGCTACCCTAGCTCAACTATCTGGAGTATGAAACTCCTTGCTAAGACTTTCACTTGGCTATCCAGAACTCATTCCTACCCAAGTCTTCTTGCTTAAGTAAAAGCTTCACTCACTTTAACAAAAGACTTCAACCTTTCCTCAAGGCAAACGGTCTACGTGATGCAAATGATACAAATCACTGTTAGGATTATGCTCAATAGCAAGAGTGTAATATTGTAATTAACAATCGTTTTCATATTAATAAAGTGATTTCTGGTTTAAACAAATCTTATAGCATTTATAGTTTAATATTATAATTGTCAAAGTAAATAATCATAAGGTCTAAAGACTATGAGAAAAGAAGAATTGTTCGTACATCTGGATATGTATGTGGTAGACACAATTCTTTAGTTAGTCTTGAATATTGTTCACAACTTAAGTTAAAGGTTGGGCACCTTTATCTTGTTAAAGTTGTAGAATTCTTTTGCTAGCATTTGAGTGGGATCAAATGAGATATGATGAGTCTAAAATCATCGGAGTGTCTTTGAGCAAAAGAATCTAGTGCACTGGGTGCATTGAACTGGATCACAATGAAATACTTTATCTATAACCGTCAGTAGATAAAAGTCTTTTCATTATCAGGACAATCAGAGAGTCTATCTTAATCCTGAGATAAATGATGGACTTATGGTTGCAAGTGATATCATTTGAGTTATCAATGAGTACGATTATATCGCATAGTCTATCCTCGATAGTTTGGTGATATTCATTTGTTAATCGATAGAGGGCTTCATTTATAGATATGGACATCGTGGCTCCATTTATTAAATGAGAGTATAATATCATCATATGGATGTTTTGAGGTAATTGGATATTAAATCTCAACGTTGAGTTTTCAATAGTATCTATTGAAAACATGGCTTCTGGACAAGTCAAAATATCCAAGTTCAAAACATGGTCATATGAGTAAATATGGTAACTTGGAGAGTTATAGGCGGTCTATGAACTCTTGGCGATTACTAATATTAATCACGAGGATACACTATCTCCAACATGATTGTCTAGGGTATGAATGAGGAACATCTTCCTTTTCTGTCTTTATTTAAGAGTTCAATTTTAGCTCTTTAGTGGAATGAGTTAAAATTAATGGATCGGACCTAAGTGAATCATTTGTTGATTGTGATTAGGTTATGTCTATTGAAGCTTAAATTTAGATAGCCCGCCAAGATCCCCAATCCACACGGACTTGCATGGATCACTTGATATATTCTACCGGACCAATTTATGGGTCCATTTAGAATTGCATTTAATATATTAAGAATATAATTTGCACATTATTTATTTAATGGGCTGCTCAATTATATTAATATATTAATGAAAGGCATGTGGGCTTATTTCTTTTAGTAAGAATGGGTCTGGTTCACATGTGGGCTTTTTATTTAAAGTCTAATGGATTAAATGAAATAAGAAAATAATATATGGCCCATTTTATACAAGTGGGGCGGCAAGGTCATATTTAACCTAATATATTATTTTGTTTCATTGTTTTAATTAAATGAGAATTAATTAATTAATTAATTAATTGTTTAATGAAAGAAACAAATCTTTTCTAATTAGGAAATATGATTCCTAAAGGTATACTATTGGTAGTAGTATACTTAAATTAAAAGACTTGTTTGACAAGAAAATAAATAATTAATTTTATTTATTTAATCAAATAAGAAGTCTTTTTAATTTAGTCAAATAAGAGAATAAAAAGATTTATGAGTTGGATTAGGGTTTGAACTCTTAAGAAAACTAGAAGTGAATTAGGGCACAACTAAAACTCCTATATTTTTGGAGTGAAAATTGCGGCAACCCTAATGCTTTTGGGAGAAAGAATTCGGCCACCCTAAATAGAAAAGAGAGAGAATTCGGCCACCAAGAAATTGGGTGTTGTGGTGCTTGAAACAATTCTTCTTCTTCTTCTTCTCAACTCATAGAAAGAAATTTTATTCTACTAAAAACAAAAAAAGAGTGAATAGATTATTCTTTGATGGTACACTAATTGCTTGTTCATCAATAAGCTTGTGTGTAGAACATCGATTTAGGTTCACGCGAGTTTCGATCATTAGATTGAGAACTCAAAAGTGACCAGAATAATCTTAGTCTTCTTTTGATTGTTTTGTGACTAACAAAAGAAAAGAAAATTTTGTTTGTCCATCTCAGGTTTGCAATTCAAAGAAAAAGGGAGATCACGCTCCTAGGTGATTCACGTTCATGCTAGGATTGAAGATCTTGCGGATTACCATCGACGTAAGTCAATCGGATCACGCGACAAAAGGTATTCTTCTTTTGTTGATTATATGTATGTTTAATTAATTAAAAGGGTTAAGGTTCATAAAAAGGAAAAATTTTAAAAAGCTACTAAATCTATTCTATTTTTAGTCTCGCTTCCGCTGCATGTACTACGATATTTTTCCCTACAATCACAATCAACACAACATAAAACATGTGATCAAGACATTCTATGGAACAACTAGACCTAAACATGTGAAAACACAATAGTAGAAGTATAGATGTAAAAACATGAATTAAGCCTAGAGCATGTGAAAACACCTAACACAAAAGTTCATAGTTCCATGCACACAAATAACATTTGAATATATCATAATCATGAAGCACAAATTCAAGATGCTATAAACGTACAAATTAATGCTAGAAACATAGAATGT
The DNA here is from genome assembly GCA_954870605.1 of Acer campestre. Taxonomy (NCBI): domain Eukaryota; kingdom Viridiplantae; phylum Streptophyta; class Magnoliopsida; order Sapindales; family Sapindaceae; genus Acer; species Acer campestre. The sequence continues at coordinate 238,731 of CATOZR010000002.1, read as the reverse complement.
ATTCAATGAGTATTCTAGCCAAAGGTTTAGAGCATGGATATATCGATAAATCAATTAAATCCTAGATGTCTCTAAAAACACATACAAGAGCATTAATCCTATATTTCATCAATCAAAGGATCAAAACATATTTCAAGGATTATCAATCATAAAATGATTCAATCATGTCTCAAATAATCCTAGATGTCAATCTAATCACAATACAACTCTCAAACATGTGAAAATCATAGAATCAAATAATCTATTTCACATATGTCTCTAATTAGACTTTTGATTAGGATTGATTATGAAGCTATCTTTCTCAATAGCATTCACCATACATATACATACATATAAAAGAAGAAACCTCAAGAAAATTGAAGGTTATAAAAGAAGAAATCACAAAGATATGACCAATACCTCAAGATCACGAGCTAGTTCCTTTTTCTATGTAGAACCACCAGAAAAGTCGACCAAACAGCTATAAGATCAATTGGAAAAGGTAGAGGACTTGATTACGAACAATCTCCAACTTGAATCAACCAATTCTAACTTTGTATGAGAAAGTTATGGTGTTTGGAAGGTGAGAAAAAGTTGAGAGAAAATTCTGGTATAAGGATTTCCAATTTTTGCTTCTTAGAATGAATGTGAGGGAATGAGAAACATTTAAAAGGAAGAGAGAGAGAGGGAAAAGAACAACTAACCAGCATGTGCCATGTCAACCCCATGTATAGACCGCATGTGGCACACGTTGGCAGAGGGCCATGCTAGCCGTGTGGCACACGTGGCCACCAAACTTGGCCGTTGGCCTTGCTTGCTCCTCCTGCACTCCGCTTGTGTTCTTCGGCCGTATCAGGGCCTTCGAACTCTGATTTTGAATCCGTCTTCAGATTACAAATTGTGACTCCCTCAAGCACAACAATGCGCACAGGTGACCGGAGACCCAGGTCAGAGAGCGATAGAGCGGGATGATTATGTCTTGGAAGAAGGAGAGGTGCCAGACATAATCGTTGAGGAGCCAGAAGAAGAAGAGTGTGGTTGGACCAGTGGGCACCCCGCAGAGCAGTTAGAAGAGGTCCTGATCCGGAGTGAAGATCCAACAAAGACAGTAAAAGTGGGAGGAAGTCTGGACCTGAAGATTAAGAAGGATTTGATAGAGTTTCTCAGGGAGTACAACGATATCTTTGCTTAGAGCCATGAGGAGATGCCAGGCATTCCTCTTAGCCTAGCTACCCACAGGTTGGCAGTGGATGCAACTTTCAAGCCAGTTAAGCAAAAAAGAAGACACTTCAATGCCGAATGGAACGACGCGATCCAAGAAGAGGTTGACAAGCTCTTGAAGGCCGGATTCATCAGGGAATCCCGGTACCTCGAGTGGATCGCCAATGTGGTTATGGTAACCAAGTCTAACGGAAAGTGGCGAATGTGTGTGGATTACACCGATCTCAACCGAGCTTGTCCTAAGGATAGTTTTCCTCCGCCTAAGATGGACCAGCTCATTGACTCCACTGCAGGAAACAAGCTCCTAAGCTTCATGGATGCTTTCTCGGGGTACAATCAAATCATGATGCATCTTTCAGATCAGGACAAGACTAGTTTCATCATCGGGCAAGGCCTCTACTGCTATAAGGTAATACCATTTGGACTCAAAAATGCAGGTGCCACCTACCAGCGTATGGTGAACAAACTGTTCAAGGAGCAGATAGGAGATCCATGGAGTTGTACATAGATGACATGATCACAAAATCTCCAGAAGCAGGACAACATACTAAGGACTTATGCCAGACCTTTTAGGTAATAAGGCAGAACCAGATGAGGTTGAACCCCGCTAAGTGTGCATTCGGGGTAGCAGTAGGCAAATTCTTGGGATTCATGGTGCATGAAAGGGGAATCGAGGCTAATCCCGAAAAGATCAAAGCTATCCTAGACCTCGAGTCCCTTACAACTCTCAAGCAGGCACAAGGATTAACCGGACGAATAGCAGCCCTGAACCGATTCATATCCCGCTCCACAGATAAATGTCTCCCATTTTTCAAAGTCATCAAGCAGGGGAAGAAGATGAAATGGGATGAGCAAGGCGAGCAGGCTTTTCAAGCTTTAAAGAAATACTTGTCAAGTCCGCCACTGCTGGTAAAGCCGACCCCGGGGGAAGAGCTCCTACTCTACCTAGCAGTTTCCAAAGTTGCTACTATTTGAGCTTTGGTGAAAGAATGCAATGACGGGGTGCAGAGACCTATCTACTATGTGAGTCGGGCTTTTACTAAGTCCGACAAAAACTACACTCTACTAGAAAAGCTCACTTACGCCTTAGTGACCATATCCAAAAAGCTCCGGCCTTATTTTCAAGCTCACACCATCGCGGTTGTCACTAATCAACCATTGAGATAATTCCTCCAGAGGCCAGATGTGTCGGGCAGATTGGTTATATGGGCCCTAGAGCTCACACAATTTGACATCGAATACAAGGCAAGAACCACGATCAAAGCCCAAGCCCTGGCGGACTTTATAGTGGAGTTTAGCCCGATTTCAAACCCGGGCAAATCAATAGACCCAGATCCGAATCAAACCAATCTAGAATGGCCTGAAGATAGCAAGGTTTGGGTTCTTTACACGGATGGAGCCTCGAACCAGTCGGGATGCGGAGCCGGGATCGTCTTATTCGACCCCGCTGGAGCTGAGTGTAGTCATTGTTTCAGGTTTGAGTTCAGAGCTACCAACAACGAAGCAGAGTATGAAGCTCTATTAGCAGGAATGAAAGTAGCAGGAGCCCTGGAAGCTGAGAACCTTCTGATCAAGAGTGACTCCCAACTAGTGGTCAATCAGGTGACAGGGTTGCACCAAGCAAAGGGAGACAACATGGTGGCTTATCTGGCTAAAGTTCAGGAAGCCATGAAGAAATTTAAGGGTGTAAGGATAGAACAAGTTCCTAGAGAGAGGAACCATCGCGCAGATGTCTTGGCTAAGATTTCCACAGGAGAAGGACATGCTTTGTCAAAAGGAGTACCCCTTCAATTGGTTCCCTTCTCCAGTATAGCTAAGGATGCAGAAGTCCTTCCCGTGAGCCACCCCCTGATCGAACCAAAATTGGTATGATTTTGGCCCCCTTTTGCTTGATTCTTGGGCATTATTCTGTGATTTAATGGTGTAAATTAAGTGTTTTTAAGGAATTTATAGAATTTAGGGGCATTGGAGTAATTTTGGTCATTTGGGGGCAAAAGTGTAAAATATGAGGGAAGTTTGGAGTTTATCGCAAATACAGAAGAAGATGGGGACTGAATTGCAATTGACCAGCCAAGCGCGCCACGCGGGCAAGCAAAACAGTGCGTTTAGGAGATTGGGCCTCTAAGTGCAGCCCATGGCGTTACTGAATGCACCCCATAAAGGCAAGCCCACTGCCGTTTTAATGAAACTGTGCGTTTAAGGATTGGGCCCTTAAACGCACCCCTTCCTCTTGCTAAAACACACCCGTTAAAGACAAAGAAGAGACTGCTGTGCACACCCCAGACTTGTTCTAATTACACCCCATTTAAGACAAACTGCTGCAGCCCAATTGCACCCCATCTTACTGCTAAATGCACCCCAACTATTCATCTTCTTTTTCAAATCCAACGAGCTGCCATGGTAGCCTCTCTCTTCAAACCCTAGACCGACCGACGGACGACCACCTTCCCGAACCCATCGTCGGTTGGAAACTGGCCCAAATGAACGGCAAGCCGACCGGCTGGCCGGTCGGTCCATTTACAGCGTCCCAAATCGCTGGAATCTTCAAGCTCCTCCACCACCCACTCTTGTCATGCCACATCACCATTTTGGTCGCCATTTGTCGTTCGAGGTCGCCATGGGGACAGGGAGTTGATTCCCACACCTGATTGTGTTGCCATTTACGCCAAACCATGACCATCCACTGTGTTCACCTCTGATTGGCCAATTTTGACTGGAAAATTACAAGATGACCCCCTCTATTGGACTAAATGGTAATTTGCCATGGTCAGGGAGTGTTTTGTTAATTTGCCACCCGAGACCTAATTTGAAAATCCTATAAATTCATCACATTTTTCCTCTTTTAAACAACTCTTGACCACCAAGAAACCTCCTTTCTCCACCATTCCTTTTCTCTCCATTTTCTCTTCTACCTAAACTTAACATTTAGATTACTTCCCCTAATCATTCCTTTTCTTCTCATCTTCTCCACAAATCTCCTTAGTCACCTCCCATTTGACTCCACCCATCTAGACACATCCTCATCATTCATTCTTTACACAAGGAGCAATCAAAGGCAAGGGAAGGATCAAGCTTACAAAAGGTGGCCCATGGGTGATTTCCTAATATTTTACTTGCCTTCCCTTTGTTTGTAATATGTGTAATTAAATCCCCTTTCTAGGGTTTTGATGTGAGAATATTTGGATTGGGATTTGCTTAAGCTTTAATATATTTTTAATCTCTATTTGTGTTCTATTCATTTTATAATTAGATTTTATGCATTATATAATTGACTTGTATACCCACTAGTTTATTATAATCTTGCTTAGGATAATTGGTTATATAATCTTGATTGGATTGACAACCTTGATGGATTGAGAACATAGTGAATAGGATAGATTGTTGGAGGGTATATCAACCACGATAATCTAAGCCGTTAATTGTAACAAATCGATCTCGCCGTGACCCCCTCTCCTTAATCGGTTAGGCATTGCGGTGAGAAGTTGTTTAAGGTTCATAATAATGGCCTAAACACATTTTAGAACTCAATTGGTTAACATTTATGAGATTGTTCACTAAAGTAGCTTGATAAGCATTTCCCGGTAATTCATTTGTGATCCCATTAATTCCCTAGCTATTCTCTTAATTGTTTATTCCATTATCTTATCTAGATTTGTTAAGTATTATTTTATTAGTTTATTAGGTTTATTTTTCATGTATGTTTGATGGCTTGACAACCCATTCACTCATCCATATTTTTATAATTTATTTTACCGTATATAGATTAGTTAATTTATTCAACTAATCACTCTAATTCCCTGTGGAATGAATCCCACTTGCCACTTTACTAATTTTCTATCTAAGTGGTGAAAAATCGTTTTTCTAAAAGATCACATTTAAATATCATTTTGTTGAGTACATAAACGACCTTATCACCCCCCATGTTGGATGGATCCAATAGCAGATTATCTCCAAAGTGACACTCTCCCTACAGATCTGGAACAAGCCCGATGGCTTAAGATGATAGCTACTCGATACTGCATGATAGAAGGGTACCTATACCGTAAGGGGAAATCTCTCCCTCTACTCAGATGTCTCCATCCCGATGATGCGCGATGGGCGCTCAACGAGGTACACTTTGGGATTGTGGTAACCATGTATCAGGTGAAACTTTGGCTTACTAGGTAATCAGGATGGGTTACTACTGGCCGACTATACACCAGGATGTAAGGCAGTTTGCGCGATCCTGCAATGTTTGTCAGAAAACAGCAAACCTCTATCATCTCCCACCAGAAAAACTCTCATCTATCAGTACTTCTTACCCCTTTGCGCTCTGGGGACTAGACCTGATCGGGCCGCTTCCCACTGCACCCGGCCAAGCCAAACATGCAGTGGTGGCGATAGATTATTTTACTCGGTAGGTAGAAGCCAAGGCTCTCACCCGGATAACCGAAGAAAAAACCACCAACTTTGTCAAGGAGAACATTGTCTGCCGATTTGGCACCCCGATGGCCATCATAACGGACTTGGGAAAGCAGTTTGACAATGCCAACTTTAGAAAATTCTGTGAAGACCAGAGCATCAATCTTCGTTTTGCATCAGTGGCTCATCCTCAAACCAATGGGCTAGTTGAAGCTACCAACAAGACCATTAAAAAACTCCTAAAGAAGAAGCTCCAACAGAAGAAAGGGTTATGGGTTGCAGAGTTACCCAATGTACTGTGGGCTTACAGAACAACCAGGCGGACCGCAATAGGAGAGACTCCCTACTCCCTAGTGTTCGGAACAGAAGCGGTCTTGCCCATTGAGCATAAACTCATATCTTTCCAGGTTCAAAATTATGAACCGGAAGACAATGAGGCTAAATTGAGAGCTAGTTTGGACTTTCTGGAGGAAAGACAAAGCAAGGTCGCAGAGAAGGTGGCTATATACCAGAGCAAGATAGCCCGACATTTCAACAAAAAAGTGAGGATCTAGAATTTCAAAGAAGGAGACTTGGTTCTCGGGAAAGTAACTCAGAACACACGAAGAAGATCTGACGGGGTGCTAGCCCCAAACTGGGAAGGTCCATACTTGATTAAGGCATTGCTCTGGGGTAGAGCTTACAAGTTGGAAGACATGGAGGGTTACCCAGTGGATCACACTTGGAACGCCAATCACCTCAGGAAATTCTACCCTTATAAGTTCAGGTCATATCAGCGGGAATGCTTACCCCGATTTCATATTGTACTGATTAAAGAAATTCAATAAAAGCAGTTTCTTCTCCCATATGGTTCTCCTGTGTTCAATGTTCAAAGTCTCCTACTAGATTCTCCAGTATCTCCTACTTAATACTTGCCCTTTGCCATTACTGAATCGCCACCTCAAGACCAGGAAATAGCCTTGGGGCACTCCTGCTGCCTTGGTGGTGGAATACCCTCCTCCAAGAAGCCTGGTGCTAAAGTGGCCTTAGTTGCCTACCAGGACAGACTTACAGTAAGATCGGGTTGTATCAGGGTACCTGGTTCCTTACTTCGCCATTTCAAGACCAGGAAATAGCCCTAGGGCGTTCCTGCTGCCTTGGTTGGGGAATACCCTCCTCCAAGAAGCTTGGTGCTAAAGTGGCCTTAGTTGCCTACCAGGACAGACTTACAGTAAGATCGGGCTGCCTCAAGGTACCTGGTTCATTACTTCGCCATTTCAAGACCAGGAAATAGCCCTAGGGCGCTCCTGCTGCCTTGGTCGGGGAATACCCTCCTCTAAGAAGCCTCATGCTAAAGTGGTCTTAGTTGTCTACCAGGACAAACTTACAGTAAGATTGGGCTGCCTCAGGGTACCTGGTTCCTTACTTCGCCATTTCAAGACCAGGAAATAGCCTCAGGGCGCTCCTACTGCCTTGGTCGAGGAATACCCTCCTCTGAGAAGCCTAGTGCTAAAGTGGCCTTAGTTGCTGTTGACGGTGATTTTTGGAAGTCAACCGGTCAACGATTTTAGGTTAATGAAACCTGCAAGATAAACGTAATGAAAGTAGAAAATAAAAGATAAACAAGCATAACACATGTTTTACGTGGTAAAACCCCAAGGCGGGGAAACATCCACGGTGCCGGTGACGGCGAGAAGTGATCCACTATGAATATAAGGATTACACACTCAATACTCGCTCTCTCTCAAATAATTGATTATGTTTCGTATCTCTTTTCTCATGTAAGTGTCAATTGCTCATGATGAACCTTCCCTCTTATAATGAATACAAGGGTGTATTTATATGGTTCCATCTAGGTTGCCCTAGTTCCTGTCGTATCTGTGATGGACTCATTAATTAGAGTATTTGTAGGATTCTGGTAGAGTATACCAATTAGGACTTGTTTTCCATTTGGTATTTATCCTTCTGGAAGCTTAGAGTTCTTTCCTAAATAAACTTCTCTGGTACTGGAGAGGAAATAAGGATATTTCCTTATTGGAATATTATCCTAAGATTCCGTATCTGTGCAGATCTCTTCCTGATATGGCGTATCTTGGTGGGACTGTATTTCCTGTTTTTGGCTAAGTATTGATCTTGGTCGAGCAGACTTGGCCGAGCAGAACCTTGGCCGAGCAGACTTGGCCGAACAGACTTGGCCGAGCAGAACCTTGGCCGAGCAGAACCTTGGCCGAGCAGTCTTGGCCGAGCAGACTTGGCCGAGCAGAACCTTGGCCGAGCAGACTTGGCCGAACAGACTTGGCTGAGCAGAACCTTGGCCGAGCAGAATCTTGGCCGAGCAGACTTGGCCGAACAGACTTGGCCGAGCAGAACCTTGGCCGAGCAGACTTGGCCGAGCAGAACCTTGGCCGAGCAGAATCTTGGCCGAGCAGGCTTGGCCGAGCAGAACCTTGGCCGAGCAGACTTGGCCGAACAGACTTGGCCGAGCAGAACCTTAGCTGAGCGGATTCCATCTGCAGATGGCCCCTCGTATGGTACTGTCATGTATTCATGTTGACCATTTTGATAACGTGTCTCACATTTGACTTTTGATGATGTGGAATCACTATATTTCCGCATTACCCGCTATCCTTGCTGATGTGTCATACTGACAAAAAACCCCTACAACAATACCCCCTCAAATCTGCGAGATAAGTTCCTGGCGACTCGTCGAAGGGGATTTGAATAGTTCTCCTCTGATTTTTTGTTGCTCGTCTTCAACCTAAGTCCAAGTTTACTGTTTACCTAGCTGCTGTTGAATAATTGTCAGACATTTGTTGAGCCTCTACTCACTCTTTAACTTCTCTTTTCTTGTAATTTTTGCCTTGTATACTTCCGTAATGCCTTGGTGCGCACTCGTATTGCATTTGGTTCTAGTTGCGTTCGATAAACTTCCTCGTCTCGGAGCTTTGATTGTTGAGATCTTTTCGCTCGTTTGGGCAAATGTGACACCCCTTTTTAGCTTTGTTCGGCTTTTCTTGGATCCTCTTTCAACCTGTTGGTTCAGCTTCGCTTGGATCCATCTTTGAGCGGATCTTACTAACGCTTGGATCTTCTTTGCACTGCTGCTGCATACCTGATCTTTCTGCTATAATTCCTCTTAAATAGGCATGTATTATGTCTCCTTTTAGTTCCATAATCAACCTCCAATAAGGCTAATTAAATGTGATTCCAAATAGGAAGTATAATCCTTCTAACTTTAGGAATTTTAATCCAATCTCGACTAGTCCTATCATGGAAAGTTTATGATCAACTAAAATCGAATTAAAGTTACTTTTAGGCCTTTGTTAATCTTCCAAAACATGACAAATTCGTTTAAGACCTTCATTCCCAAATAGGCAGCTCGCATTGCTTTATTTCCATAATCCCGTGTAGAAATTCTGGGCTGACCTTTGGGTAGTAAAATGGTCATAACTCCTTAAAGAAAACTCGAAATCACAACCCATAAAATTCTACAGAAAACTAATTTCTGTACCTTTCCAACCATATAAGGCTCGAACTCCAGTTCCTTCTGAGTTGATACAGTTTAATTCTTGAAGTTGACCCATCAGCAGATGCTGCCCGCGTAGAAATTCTGGGCTGACCTTTGGGTAGTAAAATGGTCATAACTCCTTCAAGAAAACTCAAAATCACAAAATGTAAAATTCTACGGAAAGCTAACTTCTGTACCTTTCCAACCATATAAGTCTCGAATTCCAGTTCCTTCTGAGATGATACAGTTTAATTCTTGAAGTTGACCCATCAGTAGATGTTGTTTTCACAAGTTTGATCAAGAAATCTTCCAAATTGCCTCCAATTATCTCCTAGGACTTGAATAGCTGAGAATGCTTCTATCTGAAACATCTTTTCTTCTTGTCGTATCCTTTAAAGGCAAGTTCCGGTGATCTTTCGAAGTTTTAGTGCTCAAGACAGCTTAAAGATGTCGAGGTTGAAGATCATAAGAGGAACTGATTAAGGTTTCCCTGGGCCGTGTCTTTCCTCACAAGCTGAGAAAAATACGGTAGTTGTCGTCGCTCTTGACAAGGCAAGATGTTGCTCTATAGAGATCGTGCTTCAAAGCATCCACCCCCTGAGACCACTGCCATATATATACATGTTCATGGCGTTGTTATTCTTGAGTTGATGTCGATGTGCAGGGTATGAGCCATGCTTTTGGCATATTTTCTGGGTAGCCATTCTTTTCTTCTTTGGACGGGTCATTCCAAGCGTTCGGCCTGGATCTTTCTTGTCCATTTGAACTTTTTCTCGGCTGATCTTTTTTCGTAGGTTTGATTCTTCCTTTTGGCCGATCTTTCTTATAGACCAGTCTTCTTTTTGGCCGATCTTATATACCTGTGCACTCATAAACGTGTAAATAATAAAAATATTTTGTTTTTACCCGAGTGTAACATGGTTTCTTTGTTTAAGCTGAATAACTCATTTAACTTAATTTAGCCAAGTATCTCATTAACTGGCATTAAGTTTGAGTAATCCATTGGTTTTATTGGGTCAAGTTTTTTGTTAGACTTGACTGGTTTATCCAAGTATCTAGTTACCTTGGTCTGAACAAATATATTATCCTCAGTTTGGCTTCAAGAATGATCAAGTGTCTCATTAAACTGATCATCTTCAGACTAACCAAGTGTCTTATTAAACTGGTCAGTTTTTCTTCAAGAATGATTAAATATCTTATTAAACTGATCATCTCTAGACTGATCAAGTATCTCATTAAACTGATGAGTTTTTTCTTCAAGAATGATCAAGTATCTAATTAAACTGATTATCTCTAGACTGATCAAGTATCTCATTAAACTGATCAGTTTTTTCTTCAAGATCGAATGATCAAGTATCTTATTTAAACTGATCATCTTGAGACTGATCAAGTATCTCATTAAATTGATCAGTTTTTTCTTCGAGAATGATCAAGTATCTTATTAAACTGATCATCTCCAGACTGATCAAGTGTCTCATTAAACTGGTCAGTTTTACCCAGGTGTTACGTCGAGGCTTACCACGACCATACACTTAGGTCCCTGCACAAGTCACCTAGGACGTCTCCAGGTTTTGTCTGCTACAGGGGTTTGTCGAATCGTTGGGGTAGTTTATACCAGCCAACACAACTGCGCATCTCACCAAACCTATTCCGGCGGCGCCACGAGGAGTTTGCCAGGTATCCTGTTTTCCAGGTATCCTAGTGCCTCGGGTCTGCCTTTTTGCTAGGTGATGCGTTTGCATCGTCCCAACTAGGCGGGCATGCTACTCCAGCTTCTCCGCCCCTCGGACACTATGCACTCGCTCTTTGCGGTTTCATGGCGCCCGAGCTCCTTATGAAACTAAGTCTCATTCTCTACTTTAGAGAGCTTTTTCTTTTTTTGTTCAGCCGAGTTCTTACTGTTGGTGAAGATTTTGGCCCCTTTGGCCTTGTATTTGAATTTCTACATACGCCAAGATAAAACTTGTTTTGCGCGTACTGAGGCTAAGCTCGATTTCTGTACTAAAGTTTTAAGCTTGTCTCTCTGTCAAACACGTGAGTAACATTTGCACAAATATATATTTTAATAATGCCGAACAAAAACAGTTGGATCCATGCACATTATTGGTGATGGTTGCTGTTTAGGATAGAATACCCATGGATTCTCACTGGATGTTTTGTGTACAAAAACTATATAGTATGCTAATAAAACTAGTATATGTTTTCGCAAGTATATACGTGCATAGTATTTATTTATGTATGAAAGAAACATATAGCGATAACATATGTAAGTAGGGTGTAATACTAGAATAAACACACATGCTACATGTGTTGTGCATCACGTAAAAGGTGCAGCAAAAAACTTTGATAAGCAAGGGTGACAAAATTGTTTCCCCTCATTTTACCTCCTCGTCATCAACATGTGGTTATGAAATCCAAGGAGATTTGATTTATAGGCCGAATAAAAAGTGACTAAGCTATAATTTTGATTTTACCTCTAACTCCACTCAATGAGGTATCCGAAATTGGTTACCTTTACATTCTGAGTCGGCAAATCGCAAGTTGTTCTTTCTTTGTGCTTTTGTATAATACTGTCTTATGTTTCCCTGTATCATTATAGGAAGCAAACAAGATAATTTAATAATCAATACTAACCTGTGTAGTGGGCGTTTCTGTCTCCAGCGTAAAGTTGTGATATCCCGAATATCGTCAAACATTCCTTAGAGTGAATGATCCTTAGGACCTTTCGTGAAATGTGTTGAAAGGTGATGATCGATCCACTAGTGTTAGTCTTGTACTCCAACTTCCACAACTTCCGTTATGGTTCATCTTCTTTTCTATATACACATATATCAACTGAAGTGACTTTGCTAAAACTGCTTTGCAACTGCTATTTTTTTTCTGGTCACGTTGCTTGCTCCTTTGATGTATTGCACTACCCCTAGCCCCCCAGCAGTTGTTAAAGTAGGTTTTATCCGAATTGAGTGCTTTCAACATCGCACCCTTTTTTTTTTTTTTTTGGCTGAGTAACCGGTCGGGGTATCTAACATAACAATAAGCTAAAATGTCTGCAATGGTTGAATACCTCTAGTCAATTTTTCTTCAAGAATGATCAAGTATCTTATTAAACTGATCATCTCCAGCTCTTATTTGAACAGTGCCATAACTAAGCCGAGTATCTTATTAACGGGCAATTAGTTTCGTTATTTTTGCACTCTGTTCTCTTCTTTCTTTCTTTTTTAGCGAACTCTTTTTTAAGTTCAGCAGTCAGGTATAGAAACCCTCTGTGATTTCTTCCTCACTGGAAAAATTATTTTCACCGTACCCTGTTTGCAATTCACTTCCATGCGCATCTCTTAGTGCTGATACAATAGATGATCCACCCCCTAACACCATTTTTTTTTTTTTCGAGCTTGCTAGAGTGTCTCAAGTGTTTCGTCTATTTATGCTGTAGTCGCTGGGATGCTCTTGATTACTGTGGATGTGACCCGTTGTAATGACTCCCTTAAGATCCGACTTCTCTTCTCAGCTGATCTTTTTCTTAGACAGCCTAACCTTTGTTATAGATCGGGCTTCTTTTTTATAACGCCAATTGTTGACATGTCCGATCAAGAAGCTTTCGGAAAGCAACATTATCTGAGTCAAACTTGATAAATTCTTCACTATATAAATTCTCAGCAAATTGTTAGTCAAATGATGAATTTATTGATCGTTTTAAGGAGTAACCCTTGGATTTTTTTTATTTTATTTTTTTAGTATCCGTCGGGCTTCATTTACGGTTCTAAAGTATAAATAATAAGGCATGTTTTGCTCAGGTAATAAAAGATAATGGTTAGTCATAAACGAGTTTTATTCGTATAAGACATAACATATTTGATAGAGAGTAGAATCTTTATATTAATTGGAGAGATCAAACCCGAATTGATGAAGGCAGTTGTTAGCAATGTGAGGCCAATGCTACTCTTCCATCTCTGATCGGGTCACCAAGGCTATATGGTCTCTTCTTTTGAAACCTTTAAGCGCATCGAGATGAAATTTGATTCCCGCGCGCCGAGGCAAGACTAGATTCCTGAGCTAACATTTTCAACTTGTTTTCTATACCAAGTATGCGAGTAAAGTTCACACAAGTAATAATAATCATGCATTTAATGAGACCAAATAATTGGAAGCGATCAACTCATACATGGTACTATTAATATTAGTGTCGAAATTTGACTCTTATAAATCTATGATAGACAACTTGCGTGTAAGAGCCATAAAAGTTTGTCAGACATACTAATTAAGCAGCATTATATGTTTATAGACTTATGCACGCGTATTATGTATTGTGTACAAGAGAGACATGCATAGATAACACGTGAATGTAATATAGCACAAAGAGAATTGCAAACAAGTTATGCGTGTTGTGTATTTGTATGTGGAAGTATAACGATATGAAGAGGTAGATATAATTTAATATATCTAGATTACATAAATTCAATGTCTCAAGCATCCCAAATACTTCTAGTCACATTCTTCAACACTCATGCTCATTTTATCTAAAGAACACATTGGTCGAACCTGATGTTGTTGAGTCCAACCACTATCATGAAAATTTAAACATCAATAACAATGGCATATTTGGACTGAAAAGTAACAAAACATTGTGGAACGTACATGTTACATGCGTCTCCGAATCAATTATATTGTGATTCATACACTGTTTTATCAATAGGAATTTTGATAGAAAAACATGGACTATATTTTTATAGTTCTAGTGATTCTAATGCTAAATTCATAATATTCCAAATGGAAATAATCACTATGATACCGTTCTATATTATCGATTTAAGATGCAATATGATGCCAACGATAATAAATAACATAACGATTAAGAGGATAATAAATAACATAACAATTAAGAGAAATCGTACCTTTTTATCCGAATTAAACGCTTTCGGTACTGCTTTTAAACGCTTTTGGAAGCATTTCTTACCAAGATCAAAGTCTTGATTAATTCATTAAATAATACTTACTCAAAAGATATTAAAAAGGACTATAATTACTTTCAAACATCGTGTATATAACAGATCACAACACTATTAATAACATGGAGTCAGTTTTTCCACCACATTTAAATGAACAACCCATCACTATTTTTATCTTTAAAAGAGCAGTGAAGAAGCATCAGACATGGAGGGTGCATATAATCAACTAGTGCGATTGCATCTAGACTCTAGCAATGTCTCCCCTCTCATTATTATTTAACGAATTAAATTAATGATACTGCCAACCATGTATTATGCGTAATGTATTGTTTGCCCAAAACAATTATATGCTAAATAAGCTATGTATGCCATGAGCTTGGTAATTTTTATTAGACAACAAATATTCAATCGTTTTTTATCAAGATCAAAGTCTCAATTAAATTCAATCGAATTATTGTTTGGTTAATCAAAATGTCACAAATATTAAACATCAATCAATATGTTTTACTCTTATTAATCTAGAATAATAATCATGTGACATACTTGCTGCCGACTAAATCTATTCGGCAATGCACTCCCAAGCCAAGACAATTCATGCAAATATTTTAATAGAAAAGCACAGTATGCAACTTCTAATTTCAACAAATTAGGAGTGTATTCAGAGTATAAGATTTAAGCATCCCAATATTCTATACAGTTATCAATGCAAGACGATATCAATAGTAATAACAATTAAGTGAAAACATACCCCCGAATCCGAATGATTTTATCAAGATCGAAGTCCCGATTAAATCTCGAATAATCATTATTTGGTCGGTTTTAACTTTTATTTATATGTAACTATGCATATATTCTTTGTAAATGAAATCGTAAAATTAGACCGATGTGTAGATTGACTAACCTTGGCCACTTACCGAACCTGGAGTCTAGTTGTTTCACTATTGGATCCTTCACAGGTGAATTGATGAAGAGCCGAGTGGGTTTAGTTGAGAATCGCCATTGGATGTTTTATACCAAGATGGGCTCGGTTTCTAACACGAAAAGGTAAACTTTATTCTGAACTGCAACGTTCTGGAAGTCGTCAAATATTCCTCGGGACGAACTGTGTTGAGACCCACATATCCTTGAAAATATCTATACGTCTATTTTACAGCAAAATTCGCGGTTCATGATTCCATGCTCTTTGGAGAGAGTTATCTCCGTTTTAGTGTCTGGTGGTCAGGTTGGAGAATCCTCCGCGAATCACTTCCTTCAATGTTTCAGGGACAATAAAATATTCCACAGGTTGAACCAGATTGCGAACCTTATATTTCTGGAAAGGTCCGGATGTCTAGTTTCTGATGGTTTTTATGGCTCGAGATTTTGACTTCTGTAGAGGGAGATATGCCCGTTTTAGTGTTCAATGGTCAGATCAGAAATCTATACGCGATCTGGTTTCTTCAATATTGCGGGGGCCACCAAATATTGGTCAAATTGAACTAGGCTACGAACCATATATGCTTGGAAAGCCTTGGATGTCTAGTTTCCAGCAGTTTTTACAGTTTGCAAATCCGACTTCTGTAGAGGGAGATATGCCCATTTTAGTGTTCGATGGTCAGATCAGAAATCTATACGCGATCTGGTTTCTTCAATATTGCGGGGGCCACCAAATATTGCTCAAATTGAACTAGGCTACGAACCATATATGCTTGGAAAGCCTTGGATGTCTAGTTTCCAGCAGTTTTTACAGTTCGCAAATCCGACTTCTGTAGAGGGAGATATGCTCACTTTAGTGCGCATTGGTCAGCAATTCCGCGATTCTCTACAACTCTCTTCTCTTTTCTTTCGTAAGCTGTCGGAACGGGAAAGCAATTCCTGGGACAGATTCTTGATACTTTGAAGCTCTGTGTATTGCTTTTCGCAACATTCTTCCTTCGGAATTGGTCACGGCCGCGGCTCCTGCTACGGGTTCTGTAGTTAATCCACTCCCTAACACTTCCAATAGTTGTTTGTTGGGTTCTTCAAGTGTTGGATCCACATCGGAATTCCTTCTGTGGTCTGTTCATGAGGGTTCCTCGAAGTTGAGTTCACCCCCTCCTTCTAGCGCCAATTGTTGACGGTGATTTTTGGAAGTCAACCGGTCAACGGTTTTAGGTTAATGAAACCTGCAAGATAAACGTAATGAAAGTAGAAAATAAAAGATAAACAAGCATAACACATGTTTTACGTGGTAAAACCCCAAGGCGGGGAAACATCCACGGTGCCGGTGACGGCGAGAAGTGATCCACTATGAATATAAGGATTACACACTCAATACTCGCTCTCTCTCAAATAATTGATTATGTTTCGTATCTCTTTTCTCATGTAAGTGTCAATTGCTCATGATGAACCTTCCCTCTTATAATGAATACAAGGGTGTATTTATATGGTTCCATCTAGGTTGCCCTAGTTCCTGTCGTATCTGTGATGGACTCATTAATTAGAGTATTTGTAGGATTCTGGTAGAGTATACCAATTAGGACTTGTTTTCCATTTGGTATTTATCCTTCTGGAAGCTTAGAGTTCTTTCCTAAATAAACTTCTCTGGTACTGGAGAGGAAATAAGGATATTTCCTTATTGGAATATTATCCTAAGATTCCGTATCTATGCAGATCTCTTCCTGATATGGCGTATCTTGGTGGGACTGTATTTCCTGTTTTTGGCTAAGTATTGATCTTGGTCGAGCAGACTTGGCCGAGCAGAACCTTGGCCGAACAGAACCTTGGCCGAGCAGACTTGGCCGAACAGACTTGGCCGAGCAGAACCTTGGCCGAGCAGAATCTTGGCCGAGCAGACTTGGCCGAGCAGACTTGGCTGAGCAGAACCTTGGCCGAGCAGACTTGGCCAAGCAGAACCTTGGCCGAGCAGAATCTTGGCCGAGCAGGCTTGGCCGAACAGAACCTTGGCCGAGCAGACTTGGCCGAGCAGAACCTTAGCTGAGCGGATTCCATCTGCAGATGGCCCCTCGTATGGTGCTGTCATGTATTCATGTTGACCATTTTGATAACGTGTCTCACATTTGACTTTTGATGATGTGGAATCACTATATTTCCGCATTACCCGCTATCCTTGCTGATGTGTCATACTGACAAAAAACCCCTACAACAGTTGCCTACCAGGACAGACTTACAGTAAGATCGGGCTGCCTCAGGGTATCTAGTTCCTTACTACACCATTTCAAAACCAGGAAATAGTCTCAGGGCATTCCTGCTGCCTTGGTCGGGGAATACCCTCCTCTGAGAAGTCTGGTGCTAAAATGGCCTTAGTTGCCTACCAGGACAGAGCTACAGTAACATCGGGATGCCTCATCGGGATACTTGGTCCTTTATTTCTCCATTTTCTACCCTAACAGAAGATCCACAGTCAGAGGGGGCTAAGAAGTTCATCAAGTCCAATTGTTATAAGCACCTGGTTACCCCGACAGATGATCCACGGTTAGAGGGGGCTTAGAGGTTCATCAAGTCCAATTGTTATAAGTACCAAATTACCCCGACAGAGAATCAACAGTCAGAGGGGACTTAGAGGTTTATCTTCATCAAGTCAAAATTGTTGCAAGTATCAAGTTTCCTCGGCAGGATGCTCTACACTTTATACTGTTACATGTTCATAGGAGTCCGATTAAAGGTGGATTTGATTAGTCAAACCTCGCTGGTCCCTACGACTATAAGATATAAGCATTTTATGGTCAATTCTATTATGGCGCAGTTATTCATTCGGGATCAAGTTGCTCACAAGTTTATATGTTGTGGAAAGTTTCTAAGTACAAGAGAAAACAAAACACAAGTATGAATTAAGTAACTAAGTTGTTATATTTATAAAACGAGGTGCCCAGCTCCCAAGTCGGGCTACAAAAAATATAATAAAAAAAGGGGCCAGATTAGTCCTCTCTTTCTTTTTTCTGGATGCTCTCCTTGGCCAGCTGCTTCTTCTCCCAAGCGCTCAGCTGCTGCTTCAGTTTGGACCGCCTCAACAACTGGAACCTGAAGCATAGCGGGATCCTTCTCTTGAGCAGCATCCTCTTCCTCCTCAACAGTAGACTCAATCTGGGTCTCTCCTGTTGTAGGAACCTTGGATCTAGCCAGGTCTACCTCATCCTCCACCTGGATCGCTCTTGAGGAGGGCGCGGGGTCCACCACCTACTCTTCTTGGATACGAGGATTCTGGACTGCTCCCTCAGTTATTCCAGCCCCCTGATTATTGTAAGCTGCATCTGGGGTAGGAGCTTCCGCATCTTGATCTCCACCTGCTAACTGGGCAGCCTTTGCCATGACCTAATCCCGGTCCCAGTTCAAGGCCGCCTGGAGGTCAAAGGGAGGGGGCAAAGCAGCGGCCACTTCATAGCAGGCTGTGAAGTAGCCATCTTCAAAGGTTAGGCCTTCTTGAGCCTCCAAGCCTGCTATGGTATCCCGTAAAAGTTGGTTCTCACTCTGCAACGGCTTCTTCTCCCTCTTCACACACTCCCTCTCCTCTCGACTGCGCAAGGACCTGACAGTTTCAGTATCCAGACTGCGTTCAACATGTCTGAGAGCCACCAAGGCCTCATGCCTCCCCTCATTAGAGTCCTTGGCTTCTTAGAGCAGAGGAGCTACACTCTGCTGGGTCTAGATCAATTCCTGTTGAGTATCTTCTAGTCTGGCTTGGACCCCGATGTAAGCCTCCCTCAAGGTCAACAACTGTCTCTCCATGGCCAAGGCAAACTTGAAACCCTACAAAAGAGAGAAAGTCAGTTTTCCACCAGAAGAAAGAATGAAATAATAAAAGTAAGTAGGAGTATTACCTCAGCCATAACCGATGCTCCCTTGGCAACCAGGATGTCAGTGGGGAGTTTTACCATGTTCGTCAAGTCTCCGCCAGGGCAGGAGGCCGCAAATCGGGATACCACTTCATCAAAAGTGGCACCCCTCAACCCCGAACCGGAAGGGATACCAGTAGCAGAAACAGAAACAGGAACAGCTCCCTCCCCCTCCATGGTTCTAACCTGATCTTTGGAGAAAGCTATGGGAGGAGGAGGAGGAGGAGGAGGAGCAACAGCAGGGGAAACTTTTGTAGATGGAGCGGCCTTCTTTTGGGCATGCTTCCCAAACCCCCGGGCTTTTGCTGCTCGGGCCAACATCACCCTAATCTTCGAGCGCGATGGAGCAGGAGAAGAAGCTTTCGCAGATGACCCCGCTAGAGTAGGAGGAGGGGTGTCAGCGTCAGCCGTTAGTTTTGTTGAGGAAAGAAGAAGAAGGGGATCATTTCCAGCTTGATCAGCTCCAGCTTGAGTGGACCCGGGCACGGTATTGATTTTGGCAGGGGGGAGGGGATAGGAGAAGCAGAAGCAGGCAGAGGAAGACCCCTTGCCCCAAGTGGTGTTGGGGACTTCACTTCCATTGGGGCAATAGACACTGTGAAGAAAGAAGAAATTTTAAAATTAAAGGAAGAAGAAGGAGGATGTATGAATGCATAAAAACAGAGGAATCAGATGCAGTCACTTACCAGGAAGGGCAATGGAAATCCTCAAATATCGCTCCACGCGGGCTCCCTCAAAGGGATCTAGAGTGGGATACTGCATGTTGGTGTATCCCCTCTTCATGATCCTTGTAAGAATGTCCCGGGACTTAGGAGCCAGCATCCTCTTTGCCCACTTGTCCCTCGCTGTGAACTGAGTAGGGACGGGGTATTCATATCCCCCGATGAAAGCAGTACCCCCCCACTCGCCCTCCACCATGAACCATTCTTCCTTCCAGGGTGCTAAGTACTTCACATTTGCCCCTGGAATAGTAAACTTCATATCGTTGTTAGCCGTTAGGTAAAATTGACCTCGAGGCACCATGCTAGTGATGTTAAAGAGGAAGCGGAGTTCATCCAACCTCAGCTCCCTGTCGACATGATCTCTCTCGTACTGCTCCTTCCAGAGCACCAAGAAGCTTGTCAAATGCTTCCAGAACCCCAGCGAGATTTGGAGGGGGCCAATTCAAGCGCCACGAGAGCCCGGTGGAGAGTAGGATGCAGCAGAAGCCGGACTCCACACTCAAAAGTTGTTTTGTGGATCAATAGGCGGTCTTGAGGCATGGTATATACGTCATAACCCCTGTGGGGAAGAGAGAGAGTGATGTACTATGGGATCTTGTACTACTCCCGCAGTTTGTTAAGCGCATCCAGTGTACATACGGAGTCGGGTACAATCCGACCATAATGGAAGGGGGCGAAAGATCCAGTTTATACCCCGACCAAGGTGATATCATGCCCGCCACCTTCCTCGTCACCACCAGTCTTTGTGGCACCCACTTCATCACTAATCAAAACCGGGTCTTCTGGTTGATTATGGAAACCTAACACAATTCCGGGGTTTCAGGTAGAGCGACGACGCTGGGCCCGCGGGGTATCATCGGCAACCTCGTCCCCCTCTCGACTCCAATTCCTCCTTTCCGAGGTCAGGAGTCCTCCACCACGTTGGCCTTCTCCATATTGAAGAGGGCGTCGATGCTATCAGACTGGGGTGGTGAGACGGGGTCAGGATGAGTAGAAGTCGCCGTCGCATAAGGGTTTTACTCAGTGGCAATTTCTTGAGAGGTAGGGATTTGTGAAGGAGAAGCCATTAAAGAATATAGAAGAAAATTGGAAGATTGCTAAGAGAAGGAGAAAGAAAGCAAGGGTTTATTCTCGGTTGTAATTTTGAAAGTTTGAAAGTAAGGAAGAAAGCACCAGCGGAGCCGATCTATTTATAAAAGAGTGGTGACAGTTACACACCAGGAAACCGAAATCGGTGACCGGAAGAATGTGTAGAGGTGTTTTCCGCATTAATCGCATCGAAATGGCTCTTTTTGAAAACGAGGAACCCAATCGTTGATTGACACGCAATCAATATTAACGCATCAAGTAAAGACTTCCTCCTCCTAGGTGGAGAACTAGTCAGATAAGGAAATAAGCAGATAAGGCAGAAAATCCTTCAAGTATAGACAGGATCCTGACTCCGACCCCGATAAGGTATCAGTGTCCAAGTTAGGGGGGACTTTTGTTAACCACTAAAATCGGCGAAGGACCAAGGAAGAATTTTCCACCTCAACACAAGGAGAGTATAGGAGAACAGGCATCCTCCGGCTACCCCGACGAAAGCGGACTCCGACTAATCCAAGTTCACACCCCCTCCAGCGGGGTCCGACCCAGCCTTCCCCCAGCTTCTTAAGGACCCCGTCAACAATGACTACACAAGACGTAGTGTTGACAAGACACTATTGTAGGGAAAAATCTACCCGCAGCGGAAGCGAGACAAAAAAAATAGTTTGAGTAGCTTTTAAAATTTTTCCATTTTTATGAACCTTAAACCCTTTTGATTAATTAAAGATATATAATAAATAACAAAAGATTAATACCTCTTGTCGCGTGATCCGATTGACTTACGTCGATGGTAATCCGCAAGATCTTCAATCCTAGCACGAACGTGGATCACCTAGGAGCGTGGTCTCCCTTTCTTTGAATTGCAAACCTGAGAGCGGATATAACAAACTTTTCTTGATTCGTTAGTCCCAAAAACAATCTAAAGAAACCTAAGATTATTCCGGTCACTTTTGAGTTCTCAATCTTATGTTCGAAACCCGCGTGAACCTAGATCGATGTAGTATACACAAGCTTATTGATGAATAAGCAAACAATATACCATCAAAGAATAATCTATGTTCCTTTTGTTTTTAGTAGAATAAAAGCTCTCTATCTATGAGTTGAGAAGAAGAAGAAAAAATAAAATTTCTGCACCAAAAAACCCTATGGCCGAAATTCTCTTCTTTTTCTTTTAAGGGTGGCCGAATTCTTTCTTTCAAATGGACTAGGGTTGCCGCAATTTTTACTCCAAAAATATTGGAGTTTTAGTTGCACCCTAATTCACTTTCTAAGAGTTCAAACCCTAATCCAACTCATAAATCTTTTATTCCTTATTTGACTAAAATAAAAAGACTTCTTTTTTGATTAAATAAATAAAATTATTTATTTATTTCCTTGTCAAACAAGTCTTTTAATTTAAGTACACTACTACCAATAGTATACCAATAGGAATCATATTTCCTAATCAGAAAAGATTTGTTTCTTAATTAAACAATTAATTAATAAATTAATTAATTCTTATTTAATTAAACAATGAAAACAAAATAATATTTAAGGCTATTATAGCACCTTGCCGCCCCATATAATATATTGGGCCAAATATTATTTTTCTTATTTCATTTAATCCATAGGACTTTAAATAAAAAGCCCACATGTGAACTAGACCCATTCTTACTAAAATAAACAAGCCCACATGTCATCCATTAATATATAAATATAATTTAGCAGCCCATTACATAAATAATGTGCAAATTATATTCTTAATATATTAAATGCAATTCTAGATGGACCCTAAATTGGTCCGGTAGAATATATCAAGTGATCCATGCAAGTCCGTGTGGATTGGGGATCTTGGCGGGCTATCTAAATTTAAGCTTCAATAGACATAACCTAATCACAATCAACAAATGATTCACTTAGGTCCGATCCATTAATTTTAACTCATTCCACTAAAGAGCTAAAATTGAACTCTTAAATAAAGACAGAAAAGGAAGTTGTTTCCTCATTCATACCCTAGACAATCATATTGGAGATAGTGTATCCTCGTGATTAATATCAGTAATCGCCAAGAGTTCATTGACCGCCTATAACTCTCCAAGTTACCATATTTACTCATATGACCACGTTTTGAACTTGGATATTTTGACTTGTCCAGAAGCCATGTTTTCAATAGACACTATTGAAAACTCAACGTTGAGATTTAATATCCAATTACCTCAAAACATCCATATGATGATATTATACTCTCATTTGTTAAATGGAGCCACAATGTCCATATCTATAAATGAAGTCCTCTATCGATTAACAAATGAATATCACCAAACTATCGAGGATAGACTATGCGATATAATCGTACTCATTGATAGCTCAAATGATATCACCTGCAACCATAAGTCCATCATTTATCTCAGGATTAAGATAGACTCTCCGATTGTCCTGATAATGAAATTACTTTTATCTACTGACGGTTATAGATAAAGTATTTCATTGTGATCCAGTTCAATGCACCCAGTGCACTAGATTCTTTTGTTCGAAGACACTCCGATGATTTTAGACTCATCATATCTCATTTGATCCCACTCAAATGCTAGCAAAATAATTCTACAACTTTAACAAGATAAAGGTGCCCAACCTTTAACTTAAGTTGTGAACAATATTCAAGACTAACTAAAGAATTGTGTCTACCACATACATATCCAGATGTATGAACAATTCTTCTTTTCTCATAGTCTTTAGACCTTATGATTATTTACTTTGACAATTATTAAACTATAAATGCTATAAGATTTGTTTAAAACAGAAATCACTTTATTAATATGAAAAAGATTGTTAATTACATTATTACACTCTTGCTATTGAGCATAATCCTAACAACTATTCATCAAGAAAGACAATGATGAGCTTTTTATAGCTCAAATATATGTTGATGATATAGTGTTTGGCTCCACCAACAACACCAAGGTTCAACAATTTGTTGATGTTATGTCTCATGAATTTGACATGAGTCTTGTTGGTGAGCTTAGTTACTTCCTAGGTTTGCAAATTAGGCAATTAAATGATGGGATCTTTATATCTCAAGCCAAATATGCCAAAAACCTTGTGTTAACCGCCAAAATAGGCGAAGGACCAAAGAAGAATTTTCCACTTAAACACAAGGAGAGTATAGGAGAACAGGCATCCTCCGGCTACCCCGATGAAGGCAGACTCCGACTAATCCAAGTTCACACCCCCTCCAGCGGGGTCCGACCCAGCCTTCCCCCAGCTTCTTAAGGACCCCGCCAACATCTTGGTTCATAAGCAACGTCCCGATCCGGAGTACTCGTTAGAACCTGCAGAGGGGTCCCCTGGTCTCTTGTAAACCCTGCAGCACCCCGACACGGAGTTCCACTGAGCATCCTGCTACAGTATCAACCCCGCAGCATCCCGATACGGAGTTCCACTAAGCATCCCGCTATAATACCAGTTAGACTTCTTCTCACTTCATCAGCAGGATACTTACTAGCTTGCACTCTCTGATATAACTAGCCCACCAAGCAAGAGGATACCAGGCAGCACGATTCTCATACTAGAAACTAAAAGCTCCATAAAAGACCCATTAAAACATGGCCGTACAGAGGAGATATACTCTTTCCCTCAAGAGAGTCCTATTTTAAACAGGTCAACTTAATCAGAGTCTTCCTAGGAAGGAAAGATTTGCCTAAGAGATTAACTCCTCCTAGAAAGGAAAGTTTAAATTCTACACGTAAAAGCTCCAAGATTATCTCCTAAAAAGAAGAGGATCCTGCATTGGCCAAACCCTAGACCGAAATTATAGGAGTGCATGGCAAGCAACATGACCTATATAAACAACTACTTATTCATCGGAAAGAGGACGGAAAATCCTCTCCAGAAACCCTACATTCAAGTTCTACTTATCGACAGGCACGAGGTCCCCATCACCACCATCTCTATTACCCACTGAATCTTCATGCCTTATAGTTAATCCTGAATGTATAGTTCACATATTTGTAATGCAAAGTGACAATTAATAAGAAACTCATTTTTTATCTATTTTCTAGTGTCCTATGTCGTATTTGCATTGCTTAGGATAGTCAGTATCGAACCACTTGATACCCCTCCGACCAAGGTCGACTTTTGATCTTGGTCCTTGTAAAGTCGTTATTTGGAATTTCACCCCCAGTGACGATTTTTCGGTAACACCTTGTGAAGAAGTTTGGTCTTGAAAAGGCCAAACATTGTGATACACCCATGAGTACCACTTTGAAACTTAGCAAGGATGCTAGTGGTAAAAGTGTGGAACAAACACTATATAGGGGCATGATAGGAAGCTTGCTTTATTTGACCGCAAGTAGGCCCGATATATCATTTAGTGTGGGTGTGTGTGCTAGGTACCAATCCGATCCCAAGGAGTCCCAGCTCTCTTCTGTCAAGAGAATCATTCGATATGTGAATGGGACTTCTAACTATGGGATTTGGTACTCATTTGACACTAATGCTAGTCTTGTAGGCTTTAGTGATGCGGTTTGGGCGGGAAATTGTGATGATAGGAAAAGCACATCGGGCGGTTGCTTTTTCCTTGGAAACAATCTTGTTTCTTGGTTTTGCAAGAAGCAAAACTCAATTTCCTTGTCCACACGGCGGAGGCCGAATACATAGCCGCAGGGAGTGGATGCACACAACTCATATGGATGAAGCAAATGCTAGTAGACTACGGATTCAACCAAGGTACACTCACTCTCTTTTGTGATAACATGAGTGCTATTAATATTTCCAAGAATCTGGTTCAACACTCTAGAACTAAGCATATTGACATCCGCCATCATTTCATTAGAGAACTAGTTGAAAATAAATGCATAGTACTTGAGCATGTAGGTACTAATGATCAACTAGCAGACTTGTTTACAAAACCTTTAGATGCTACTCGATTTAAAACTCTTAGTAGATCTATTGGGATATGTCTTGTGGAGTGA
The DNA here is from genome assembly GCA_954870605.1 of Acer campestre. Taxonomy (NCBI): domain Eukaryota; kingdom Viridiplantae; phylum Streptophyta; class Magnoliopsida; order Sapindales; family Sapindaceae; genus Acer; species Acer campestre. Next base: position 213,129 of record CATOZR010000002.1, on the reverse strand, counting down.
TGTGTTTTTTGTTATTGACCCCATAAGGGGAACTCAAGCAAAGAGAGCTTTTTGTATACTTGATGCATGCAAAATATTTGAAAGATCTTGTGCTTCTCTTTTAATTGCTTGAAGTAAGCTTAGTTGGACATATGTATATATATGCTTTTATCTCAATAAGTGTGAACCTTGCTTTGTTTTCAATCCATGTCATATTTATGTTCAAACATGCATTTTTGGACTAGGAAATTTACATAGGAAGTATGATTTGAATGATCTATAGTTATTTCCATGACATGATGATTCTTAATTGACATGCTAATGACATATGAAAAGCATGAAATTCAAATGACATGCTAAATTGAAAAAGCATGAATTGATGATTGCAAGTTCTTAAATGCAAAACAATGTGTGAAAAAGCTAGTGAGACTAAAAATGATAAAGGATCATGTATCCATTCAAAGGATGTTTCAATCCAAATGTCTCTTTTTTTTTATTTGTTGAACATGGCTACTATCATACGAGTTTCATACCCAGAAAAATCAAATAGGGTGCAAAGTCACTCATGCCATGTTTCACTTATAAAGTTGGATATAGTTGCTATTAAAATTGAAATCAATGAAATCTCTATATCCTTGCTTCTCTCATGACAAATGGTAAAATTGGTTTGAATTCTATTGGAAACCTTTGTCATTTGCTTTGCCAAATACCATTGTATTTTGGACTTGAATGCAACATGTCTTGTTTGCAAAGCATTTTTATTTCACACATTTTCAATAAAATAAATCTCCTTGATTCTCTTCAATTAATTGAGTGCATAAAGTGGCTTATTTGATTATGCATTTTCTTGTATGCTATTATCTCTCTTTACTATGAGTGACCCGGTTGGGGACTACTCCTTTGCCTATATCATGACAAAAAGGGGCAGTAGGATGTGGTAAGTGGTAAGGGGAGTTGCTAATTGTAGTAGCAAATGTGCATATTGGGGAGTTTATGGTTTGAGGGGGAGTAACCCTTTGAGGGGGAGCATTGCATTTTCATACGTTGCATTGGGCTTAATTTACTTAAATGCAAATGCTTGGTTATTTTCACTTAATCATCTCACATACACTTGCTTTGGAAAGTGTAATATTTTTTGTTTTGAAGGGTTGATAAGTCTTCAAGATATTGAAGGCTTGAAGATTTTATTTTTTTTATCTCTTTGTAATGTAGATTATCATTGATATCCCGTAGTTTATATTTTGTTGTGAGGATCAATGTGAGAGGTGGTTTTGTCACGAAATAGCCAAAGGGGGAGATTGTAAGGATTCTCATATTGATTGGCTTATTTCGTAGGCAAACCACATGTTGGGGTTTGACTTGTAAGGGTAGTTTTAGGTGTTTAAGGATCAAGCTTATTGCCCTCAAGACCTCAAGGTGACAAGCACGCTAAAGGTATATCTCTTGTGCTTAGTTTTTCATTGAAGAGATTTAGTAGCACACACTCACTTAGCATATTTTAATATTTGTGCATTCTCTTCACATGTCACTTTCACACATGCACTTTAATGAAATGTATCTTATTGTGTGTTTGTGTCTTGTAATTCATTTTCCATAGTTGTTCGGAAACGTCCGCGCTTGCACATAAGTGTGCTTGGTTTTACGTGAAGACCGCTCTTGGTGATTGCCTTGGCCATCCAATTGGATTCACCACTTTTGGTGAATCGGCGGTTATATCGATGGCCCTGGCTGGCAAATGAAACCGCCATTTTGGACCAGAGGTCTCTAGTCTGATTTTGCGGTTAGATCAGCAGCCTGACCGCCGATTTGAAACCGTCGTTCATACCTGATTGATTTTAATCTCTCGGGTTGATTCTGCGGTTAGGTTGGCGATTTCTAAACCGCCGAATGAAACCGCCGTTGCTCCCCTGTTTCTCTCAGGACCAATTCGGCGGTTGTGATCGGCGGCCTAGCTGTCGAATGAAACCGCTGATCATGCGTTTTCAGGGGCAAACTTGTCTTTTCACATGCCCTGTTCTTGATGCCTATAAATATCATGCTTTCTCATTTCTCTGATTCAGTTCTTTGACTCTTTAGAACCCTAAAGCAAAAAGAGAAACACTTGAGAGAAAAATCAACAAGAACTCACCTTTAAAAACTCAAAGCTTTTCATTTGATTCATCAAGTTCATCTAGAATCATTCATGCATAGCTTTGCATCATCACAACTTGCTTGGTAAGATTTTGACTAACTTCATCTAATTTTAGTTTCTTTCTTATCAAGAAATCTCTTTACTTACTTGTATGTTTTATGTTCACATGCTAGATACAAGATAGGGATTGTTTGTGATGAATACGATTGAGTGTTGTATTGTGATAGCTATCTAGGTTTTGTTTAATCTTGATTAGCTAAGCTTTATCATATGTCATTTAGCTTTTGATATCTAGGATTGATTTCATTGATACATCATCATCCTAGACAAGCATATAGGGTTGCCTTGCTCTTATTGCATTTTGAGTATTCATATATTCACATAGGCTTGTTATCTCTTCTTTGAGAAGTAAGACTTGTGTAGCTTCCAGGATTAGGTTGCGTAAACCACAAGCAATTGGACTAGGTTCACTCATACCGGGATTAGGTAGGTGTGTGATTACTTCTGGGATTAGGTTGTAATCTTTCTCACATTTAGTGGATTCAAGGTTCGAGTGTGGCTCACTTAATAGCCCATGGTTTTTCCCGTGAGGGTTTCCATGTAAATATCAAGTGTCATTTAATATTTCTGCACTATATTACACTTGCTATATTTGTATTGTCTATTAGGGGTATTTTCGTAATCTTGCCTATTAACGAAAATTGGGTAAAATCAAATAAAATCTATTCACCTCCCCTCTAGATTAATATTGAACATACCGTAATTTGTTTCAATATCCACACTGTAGCAATCATGTGCCCCAATTGGACAAGCCAAAGACTCGAATACTTTATACTTCACCACTTCATCAAGAACCTTCAATGTCAACTTACCCTCATGCACATTAATCATCGCCTTTGCTGTAGCCATAAACGGGCGTCCCAAAAGTATAACAGAGTCTTTTTCATTCAGATCAGTCTCCATTTCTAGTACTACGAAGTCTGCAGGGATGATTAGCTTATCAACCTGGATAAGTACATCCTCAACTATCCCTCTAGGTTGCCTAGCCGATTGATCCGCCAAAATGAGAGACATTTTTGTTGGTCTCAACTCATTCAACCCCAACTTTCTGTAAATAGAGAAAGGCATCAACTTGATGCTTGCCCCTAGATCAAGCATAACTCTCACTTGTCATTCTCCACCAATTGTTATGTTAATAATGAAACTTCTTGGATCTTTTAGCTTTGGCGGGAGTCTCTTCTGAATGATAGGACTTGCATTCTCATCCAATCTCTCTTGATTCTTTGGCTTAAACCTATACTTTTCCTTGTTCAACTCCTTAAAAAACTTCCCATATGCTGGCATCTTCTGAATTGCCTCTAGAAGTGGTAGATTGATTGTTACTTTAGAAAGCAAATCATAGATATCCTTGACCGATTGTTCCATCATATCCTTCTTCAACCTTCCCGGGTATGGTACTTTGGAGAAACTGGGGTTAAGAGGTGTGTTGTTACTAGGATTTCCCTTTTGTGGTTCTATTTCTTCTGGAATTAGAGCCTTCTCCCTACCAACGGAGTCTCTAGCTGTCACTACCTCTTCTTCAACATCCCTTTCTATAGGTGAGTTGTTGTTCTCAACAGTGACCCCCTCGTTTCTTCCATCATTCACTACTCTCCCGCTTCTCAAAATGGCTCTTGCATTACCAAAATTGAGAGAGTCACTTGAGCCTATTACCTCTCCACTTAGCACCTTATTTGCAATCCTTCCTACATGCCCTTCAAGTCTACCAATTGATTCTTCTAGCTTCAAGAACCTACTTTGACTAGCATCTATAAATCCATTCAAGAGCTTCTCATAGGTTGCTTGTGTTACTTGAAGATTTCATCTCATCTCGTCTTCCATACCTTCTTCATGGAATTCCACCTCCTCGGGTGCTCTTACTTGGCTCTCCACTCCCCTTGAGGTCCTTGTGGCAAATGTCGTCATCTTTCTATTGAAATTTGCCATTTGTTCCGCAAGAGAGTCCATCTCCTAAAATTCGCACAACAAAACACTTCCACGTAAAGAATTCCAATGAAGCCTATAGTTAAATACCACTTGTCAATATGAGCAACTAAAGAAAATGCATACTAAACTAACAATCTCAACTATACTAATAAAACACTTAAGAAAAGTCAATCTATGTAATCAATGCTACCATTCCTCGATAGCGGCACCAATTTTTGATGAGCCGTCGTGCACTCACAAAAATGATATAGTTTTTGATTGATTCTTGAAAACTCTTTTAAGCCACTTAATCCTTTTAAAATGTGATTTGATAGTAAAATGGTAAGCAAGTTCGTTCCACAGGGATATGGAGAGTTAATTAGATAGATTGACTAATCTTTGAACAATAAAATAAATCATAGTGTTTGATAGATGTGTGGTTTCTAAAACCACCAATGCTAACTACTAAAATGAACACACAAAAATTTTATGAAAAATAGAATACTCAACACCTTGATATGAGTAATGATGAAAACAATTAATAAGATAGCTAGGGAATAGATCGATTAACAATTGAATGTGGGTTATGCTAAATAGCTACTTTAATGTACCAATCTCATTATGTTAACCACTAAAGGCTTAGATTAGTGGGGTTGATATACCCACCACTAATCTATCCTATTCAATGGGTTCTTAATCACACAAGGAGTGTCAATCCACATATGAATATATAACAAATTACTCCACTCAAGATTGCAATTAACAAGTGATATACAAGTCAATTACATAATGAATAGGATCTATTAATTTGAATGAATAGAACACATAAGAGATTCATTACAAGCTAAGCTAAACCCACAACCAATTGATCCTCAAATCTATCCCCTAGATTAGGGGTTTAGTTACACATATTTGTAACAAATGAAAAGAAGTAAATAGTAAGGAAATAACCCTTGGGTCACCTTCTTTGAGCTTGATCCTTCTTCTCCTCTATGCTCCTAAGTGCAAGGAATGGAAGTAGAGGCTATGTCTTGGAATGTGGGTGTTTTGGTGGAAGTGACAAAGGAATTTGGATGGAGAAATGGTGGGAAAGGAATGATGTAGGGAAGGAATCAAGGCTTTGTGTTGAGGTTTGGATGGGATTAGATGAGTTCAAGGAGAGAAATGGAGGATGAGGAATGGTGTGCCATGGATGAGAAAAGCTAGATCTCAAAGATACAAATTCATGCTCTCTTCTCTCAGGATCTGCTTATGTTGAAGATGGAAGGCCGTTCTATATATACACACTCTTGGACATGTACTGATAACTGCTTGATTCGCTGATGTGGTGCCAAGTTCGCTATTTGGTCGCTATGGCGATCCTTGGTGCGTAAAACGGTTAGATGCGAAGGTTGCCATGAAAACCATCTTTTTCGCCATCTAGCAAGTGGCGACCATGAGCAAATGGTGTGGAGGTCACCACTTGCACATCAGGGTCGCCATGGCAACCATAAGTGGCGACCTTGCCTTGAAGATTTGAGGTCACCATTTGTAGGGGTAGGTCGCCATGGCGACCCCCAAGTGGCGACCCACTTGATGCTTTTAGAGACTTTCTGTCGCCATGGCGCCCAAGTTGCGACCAAATGGCGACCATCTGATGTCTTGAAGAATCCTCTGTCGCCATGGAGCCCATGTAGCGACCTCCTCTTGTCTAAGTGGCGAAAATGCCCTGTTTCTTCCCATTTGTGAACCATTTTATGCATAAGTCCTCCACTTCATCCCAGTTGCTCTCAAAACCTGATAAAACCTGAAACACTCAATTTAACACTATTAAATAGGGGGAAATGCCCAAGAATCAAGCAAAAAGAATCAAAAATGAGGGTCAAAATCATACCAATTTTGGCTTGATCAATCACTATTACGGCTTGCACTTAATACTGTAAATAGTCATTCACTTTTTACGGCATTCCTCATATGCGTGCCATAAATAATCTCTTTTTTACGGCGTTCTTCAAATGCACACCATAAATAATCTCTTTTTTACAACGTTCTTCAAATGCGTGTTGTCTTTGAGAAATTATGCATCACAATTACGACGTGCAATAAACATAAGTCGTGAATGATAACATTTATGACGCACTATTTATGTGCACCGTAAAACTCAAGCCATAAAAGACCCAATCTGTTGTAGTGAAGCTTGAAATTCAGATTTGAAAAAAGTGGAGTTAACTCCAATAGAACTCGTGTGCAATGCTGCCATCACTGGTAGTCTATGGCTCTGATACCATGAAAGTTTCAAAGAAGAAAATTAAAAAATATTGTATAGTTGATTGATTGAATAATTACATTCTCAATATAGTCCTTTTATAGTTTGAACCTAACATAAATCCTTAATTTGCTATAAACCAATTTCTTGACTTCGATCAATTTTGTGATCAATGCATGATCAGCTTATGATCATGATCGAGTGTGAGCTGATCATTGAAAAGACATAAGTTCAAGATGATCAAAAACATATTACTAGATCAACCCCATCTTTATCAATAGATCGGTTGTTACTTTTATTAAAAATTAGTAAATTAATATTTGATATAAGAAAACCTCATTTTAATTTTTCACCCAAGGCATCAAATGATATTTGGTCGACTTTACTTATAACCTCAATGATTTAGGTGCGAGGAGCATACCACCACATTAGATCAACCCCACCTAGATTGATCTAATACTTATAAGATCATTTGTTGTTAATTGTATATACTCACATAATTGCTTCATACATGATTTGCAACTTAAAGAGTTTCCAAGCGGATTGGATTTGTTAAGGCTTAAAAAATTAAAGACCCCGAATGTAAAAGCATTGGCTAATTAGCTTAACATAAATTTATTAAAAACAAAAGGCAAGAAACCAACAACCTTAGAAGAGAAGGAAAACAGGTCCAGTTTTTTTTTTCATTTTATGAGTTTAGGTATAATTAAGAGGCCGCTACAGTGCCGAGTCAAATTTCAATCTCCAGTGATGTGAACAGTGCCATGAACAATGTCACCATGAATAGAGCCGTGAACAGTGCGGGGGCTTGTCTAGTATTTCCGTAGCTGTTTAGTCAATTTTCCTAGTGTTGTTTTGGTTTATGGTCGAATTTTGCTACAATGATGGCAAGAATTTTATGATTGGATTTCGGCCAATCTCAAGCTCCATGGATCCTATGTGCATGGAGGCTTCTTTATTCATTGTTTCCTCAAAGGTGTCTAGGCATGTTCCCTCAACAGTGTCTCGATCCTCTAGCTTTGATGCTAGCTTGGTTACGCCTGGTGCTCACAATTTGCTTGTAAGTAAGACTATTAGTGTTGACTCAGTTATGGCCAATTCTTTGTCGTCTTCCTTGGTTAGGGGCTCTATTTCTTTTGCTAATCTTTTCAAAGCTCCACCAGCTCGGGTTGATATCGTTTCGGGGTCCTTCGTTCCCTCAGTTTTGGCTCCTTCGAAAAAGGGTGGTTATATGGCTATTCGGGTAGACCCCATGGCCTATAAGTCTCGTATAGAAGCTTGTAAGTTCTCTCTTATTAGCCGAGTAGTCCTTTCTAGCGGTAAAAGGCCTTGGAAGCTAGTAGATCTAAAGACTAAGCATCAGTCTGTTTGGAAGCTGAGTTCTATATAGAGGCTGATTTCTTTAGGCAGGGATTGCTTTCAGATTATGTTGAAATCTGATACTGACATGAATATGGTGTGGGGGTATAGGATCTCTTAATCTCAAACCAGGTGTATTACGGCTCTAGCCTAGGGTGCCAGATTTTAATCTAGCTTTGTAGAAGTCTTCGAATGCTTAGGTATGGGTCCGCTTTTACAATCTATTGTACAAGTACTAGCATCCATAAATTATTTCATATTTAGATAGAGGTATCAGTATGCCTATACGGTTTGACATGAGTACAATTGAGGGCGATTTTGGACATTTTACACGTGTTTTGATGGATATTGATGTTTCTTCCATGCCTTCGTCTTTTTTTCTTCTTGAGCAGGATTAAGAGAATCGTCTGACCTTTTGTACTACTTATTCATCTATTGGCCATTTACCTAGTTTTGAACAAGTTGGGAAGGATAACCCTACTAGTTTTGGTAAGCCGGTTTCGGCTTGAGAGGGTCCTACTACTCATGTTTATGATGGGGGGTTTCAGGTTCCCTGCAATCATGTGTTAAAGATGGTATATCACCCAATTTATGTACCTCAGCTGGAGGTTCCGATCTCTATCATCTTCGCCATTATTTATCATGATATAAGGCCTTTGGATTTAGTTTTGGTTCATTCTTCGGTTGGTTTTGATCTGGTTTTGAGTTTGCCTCATTTTATAGGCTTAGTTGCTTCATTGGACTTGACATCGCTAGTGTTTTCTACTTTGCTTTCTCCTTCTACAGCGGTTCCTATCCTTTCGGTTATCGGTTTGGTTCTAGTTTCTCCCATAGTTTCTCGGTCACTATAGACTAGGAAGGGTTGTGATGTTTCGGTTTCAGTTTATAGGATTCTAGGAGTGTTATTCGGGTTCCTCCGATGGCTCCTCTTGTTCAGTCTTTGGCTTCTTCTACTGTGTTAATGCCACTTTCTTTTTTAGGTCCTTTAACCTGTCTGGAAGTAAGAGCTCATCGGATAAGTTAGTTGTAAAGATGATTGAGCATTCGGTTCCGATTGATCGTGTTTCCTAGAGAGACTTAGGGGGTGGATCAGGTTCTTCTCGTGCCTTTTCATTGGATATGGATCCTAGTGTGCAGTTTCAAGGTTCAAAGCTTCTGATGTCGAATTCTCAGGCTGAGCTTTACTTTATTACGAATTCCTCCTAGACTGCTCAAGCTGAGAAGGAGGAGTTAGATAATATAGATGTCTCTCAGAGGTCCTTGATGGTTGCGCGTAGGTTGGCTTCATATAAGTCCAGATCCTGGGCTCCTCCGACGGTCTCTAATGATAAATGTCCTTTACTAGAATTGTCATGGAATTGGGGGTAGGCCCATGAAGCATGTTATTAAGGAGTTGTGTCGTTTGCATAGACCTATTTTGGTTTGCATTTGTGAGCTTTTGGTTGATTTTACTTCTATTTCTCCTGGTTTCTAGTATTCTCTCAGCCTACATTTGGTAGATATGAACGATAAGGATGGTTTGATACCCACAATCTAGGTTTTCGCTTGTGATTCTTTTCATAATGCTCATATAGTCCTTTTTCCATGAGCAACAATTTACTGTCTCGCTTTTAATCAAATGTCAGTTGCATTGGTTCACTTTCGTTTATGCGAGTACTTCAGCAATTGTTCGTTGATCTCTTTGACAGTCACTTCTGGTGACAGTCACTTCTGGTGACAGTCACTTCTGGATTTGGTTGGTTCAATTTCTTCTTCTTGGTTGATGGTTAGGGATTTCAAGGCGGTTTTGAGAGCTCATAAATCTTTGTGTTCTCGTTCTCCATCTCAGAGTTCTTGTGAGGATTTAAGGTCAGTTATTGAGGACTTTGATTTGGTGGGTATTCATTTGTAGGGTGCTCAGTTCTGTGAGGATTTAAGGTCAGTTATTGAGGACTTTGATTTGGTGGGTATTCGTTTGTAGGGTGCTCAGTTCACTTGGGTTAGGGGTTGTAGTTCCTACACTAGAGTACTGAGGAGATTAGACAGAGTTTTGGTTTACGAGGGTTATATTTCCTATTGGCGGGAAATTTCTTGTGTGACTCTTCCCCGTAGTTTTTCTGATCACTGCCTATTATTGATTCGGTTGTCGGATTTTGAGGTCTTTAGTCCTATGCCTTTCCATTTTCAGAGCATGTGGTTAGAGCATTCCGATTTTATTACTATTGTTCGTAGCATTTGGAGTTCCCCTACTTTGGGTAGTCCTTTCCTAGGTAGTTATCAACAAGCTGAGGAGTTTGAAAAAGGCTCTCAAGACTTGTAATTGTGAGGTTTTCAATGATTTTAATTCTAATACCATTGGGATTTAAACGTAACTTTAGTCTATTCAGCTTGAGTTGTCTAATCTAGGATTTTCAAAAGAGTTTTTTTTGGCCGAGTTGCGTGTTCATCATGAGCTAGATGTGTTGTTATGTAGACAAGAGTGTGTTTTTTTCGAGATCGGTCCCAAGTTAAGTGGCTATGTGATAGAGACCAAAATTCCTCTTTCTTTCATGCCACTATCAGACATAGACTATACCTTAATGCTTGATCTGCTCTCTCAATTAATAAAGTGCTTTCGAATGATCGATTGGTTATTAGGGAACATATCTTCAGTTTTTATTCATACCTCTTTTGCTCAAATGCTTCTCAGATGTGGGGAGGGATTTTTTGATTGTGGATGATATGATTCCTTCTTTGGTAACTGAGGAAGAGAATGCTTTCTTGATTGGAGTTCCCTCTGCATATGATATTCATAATGTGGTTTTTGTTATGGATGCCACTTATACACCTAGGCCGGACGAGTTTTCTGATCATTTTTATTAGAGATGTTGGGATGTTGTGAGCAGTGATGTGGTTATTAATGTTCAAGATTTTTTTTGCACAGGGGCTATTTTTCGGGTCTTAATTCCAGCTTCATTGTTCTTTTTCCGAAACTGAAGGATTCGATTTCGATTGATCACTTTTGTCCGATTGTGCTTAGTAACTTTTGTTCAAAATCTCGTCCAAGATTTTGATCGATCAGTTGGCTCAGGTTGCTGTTAGAATTGTTTCTCCTTATCGGTTCGTATTCATTTGAGACCGGCACATTGAAGATTATATTGCTTTGGCTTCTGAATGTGTGAATGTGTTGCATAAGAAATGCTATGGAGGTAATTTGGCTATGAAGATTGATATCCACAAGGCTTTTAATACTCTAGACTGGTCATTCCTTCATAAAGTGCTCTAGGCTTTTGGATTTCTACAGTTTTTATGGACTGGATTGATAGCAATCTAAATTTGACTATACTTTCTGTGTTGATCAATGGGGTTCCGGAGGGTTATTTTCACTGTTCTAGAGGGGTTCATTAGGGAGACCCTTATCTCCTCTTCTATTTGGGATTACGGAAGACTTCCTTAGTAGACTTTTGATAAGGATGGTAGATTCCTTTCAGATTTTGTTGATTTCTTCATTGAGGGATATTTCCGGCTCCGATGCATTTACTTTACGTAAATAATGTTCTAATTTTTTGTAGAGGCACAGTTCAGAAGTTGAAAAATATCATGCATGCATTTGTGGTTTATTGGGACATATTAGGTCAGTTGGTTAACTTGGTTAAATCTTCCATTTACTTAGGCTCTTCTGTTTCTCTGTCCTGGATTGGTCGCTTGCAGTCTTTGGTTGGTTTGCAGATAGGGCAACTGTCTTTCTCTTATTTAGAGGTCTCGTTGTTTTGGGATAAGCCTAGAAAGGATGTGCTACAGCATATTGTGGATAAGATCTTGTTTACATTTGCTAAGTTGAAGGGTAAAGCCCTTTCCATGGCTAGCCGTACTCTAATCAAGTCGGTCATCACTGGTTCATCTATTCATTCTTTCATGATTTACAAGTGGATTTCTTCATAAAAGAGATTTATTCAACAATCCGAAGTGTTAGGTTTTTAGTTTGTGTTGGCATATATTCCATATCAAAACGATGTTTTCTCTTGTATATGATTAATGGTCATAGGTTGATGATTTGAAGCTTCAAAGAAAGATGTGACCAAAAGATCAAGCAAGAAGTGGTTTTTGAAGAGGAATGGACATCATTGCACTAATAAGGTAATATAGACCTCATTCTTCTTCAAGACAATAGGCACACATACAAAAATCATTCATAAATGTCCCGGCATCGTTGTGCACCATTTATATAACACCTTCACATGTTTTTGTATGCTCATGCATTGAACTCAAATGCTCATACATTGTCGAGTTGCATGTTCTAAGACTATGTCTAGGAAATGGCATACATATGTGAATTTGTGTTTGATTGTTTGTGTTTCTTATGTTTTGGACTTGTATATGATCTTATTTGATTTCATATTGAGTCCCAGTCGTTTCGGTTACTCATTCATTAAGTTTTGAGTCCAAACGATGTAGCTATGCTACTTTTCGTTCTCATTCATTGAGTTGTGTTCGTCATCGTTTTCTGAGATGAATTCCCAACCTTTTGTCAAAGTTTCATAGTTGTTGTTGTGCATGAGGGAGTCACGATTCATAATCCAAAAATGGATTCGAAATTGGAGTTCAGAGGCCCATATACGGTTGAAGAACGTGGGAGGTGCGCGAGTGAGGTGAGCATGGTAAAAGGTCATGCCTTGGCCATCCCGTGTGGAGGCCATGTGAGCCACGGCAAGACCAGCCCTCTGATCCCATGGGCCACACGCGCCCCACATGGGCCAAGGCTGAGGTGGCTTATTTTGATTGGCCAAAAATTCTCTCTCTCTATTCCTTTTAAATATTCCCACTTCCTTCCATTTCAAAAATGTGAAGAAGAAAGAAGAAAAATTAGAAATCCCATCAGTTTTTCTCTCCAGAATTTTCTCACATTCCAAACACCATAACTTCTTCATACGAAGTCGGATTTGAGTGATTCAAGCTGGAGATTGTTCGTAATCGAGTCCTCTACCTTTTCTAAGTGATCTTGCAGTCATTTGATCGAGTTTTCAAGGTGTTCTACCCAGAAATTCGTGACAGCTCGTGATTGAGAGGTATTGACTTTATCTTTGAGATTTCATCTTTTATAACCTTCAATTTGATTGGGGTTTCTTCTACTATATGTATGTATATGTTTAGTGAATGCTATTGAGAAACATAGCTTCATAATCAATCTTAATCAAAAGTCTAATTAGAGACACTTGTGAACTAGAATGTTTGATTATATGATTTTCACAGGTTTGAGAGTTGTATTGTGATTAGATTGACATCTAGGATTATTTGAGACTTGATTGAATGATTTTATGATTGATTATTCTTGAAATGTGTTTTGATTCTTTGATTGATGAAATCTTGGATTAAGGCTCTTGTATGTGTTTTTAGAGATATCTAGGATTAATTTGATTTATCAATATATCCTTTCTGTAAATCTTTGGCTAGATTACTCATTGAATACATTCTAGATTTCTAGCATTTATTTGTATGTTTATAACATCTTGAAATCGTGCTTCATGATTATGATATGTTCAAGTGTTATATGTGTGAATGGAACTATGAGTTTTTGTGTTTAGGTGTTTTCACATGCTCTAGTTTAATTCATGTTTTTTATATCTAGACTTTTATAAGTGTGTTCTCACATGTTAGGTCTAGTTGTTCCATAGAATATATTGATCACATGTTCTATGTTGTGTTGATTGTGATTTGCATCATTTGCATCACTTAGATCATTTGCCTTAAGGAAAGGTTAGAGTCTCTTTCAAAGTGAGTGAAGCTTTGTATTGAGCAAGAAGTCTTGGCTAGGAATGTCCGGATAGCCAAGTGAAAGTCTTAGCAAAGAGTTACGTACTCCATATGGTTGAGATAGGGGAGCTTAACTAGGATCCAAGTGATCTAGATTGCTAAACAAGGAAATCTTCCTAGAGGCTTTAGGGCCTTGGATAGGGAGTTGCATCCTAGAGGTGTAGGACACACCCTGGATAGGGAGTAGGCTTAGTGATTCACTAGCCCGAGGGTGGATTATGATTTGATAGCTTGAGATGGATATCATAGAGTTGATAGTCTCGAGTGTGTATGTCCTTTTCATATAGTGGATTTGCTTTGCTGGTGGTTATGGATTTAACCCGTGGATGTTTCCTCTTCGGAGGTTTATCACGTAAAAATCTTGTGTTCATTGTCTCTTTCACTATCTCTTTTATATTGTGTATATGCATGTGTTAACTTGTTGAATATCATTTACTTGTATTGAATATTTGATCAAGTACTTGTAAAGAGTGATTTGTTGAACAATCCTCTTTAAATCAATTTATATTTGTAATCTTTCATATTGGGTTGTTCTTGTATATTGATACATTTGATCACTCTTGTAATAACTTTGAACAATATTGATATACAAGATATTCCTTGGTTTTGTGTTTTTAGTGATATTATACCTCATACAACAAGTTGTTATATGTAGACATTGCTTGAATAATGATATACCTATCTTGTATATATATGAATGTTCCGTTTATATATTGTATGTAAAGCTATCTTGAGGGACAAACGTAAGTTTGTTCATGGGTTTGAAATTAGGCGAAAAATCTGTTCACCCCCTAAGTACGCTTTAAGCAATTTAACTTTGTTTGTATACTTTCAATTGGTATCAGAGTAGGTCGTCGGACGGCACTCGACAAGATCCAGATTATACTTACAAGTGAATTGCTTAGGTTTTTGCTAGTATGGTTTTCCAAGATAATGTGATGACCGAAGGGGCTTCGAATTCTAGGCCTCCTATTCTCAAGGGTCACAACTATGGGTTTTGGAAATTAAGGATGAAGGCATATATTCATTCTATTGATGAAAGAGCTTGGATGACCGTTGAAGAAGGTTACCTTGCTTCTAATAAGATTGAGAATGGTGTGACCGTTTCCAAGCCTAGGAGTGAGTGGTCTACAAATGGGTTCGAGATAGCAGAATGGCATCATCGAGTGGTGAATGCTATTTTCAAAGGTGTGGATAGTAGACAATTTAGCTACATCCAAAATCTAGAAACCGCAAAGGAGGCATGGGATGCACTCCGGGTCACCAATGAAGGGACTAAAGCAGTGAAGAAGTCTAGTCTTCAATTGGTCACTTCCCAATTTGAGGTTTTGCAAATGGGTGAGGAAGACAAGTTTGTTGACTTCCAAGATAAGCTACTAGACATCGCTAACAATTGCCAAGCACTTGGTACTCCTATCTCCGGTGAGAGGCTAAATTGGAAGATTCTAAGATCTTTGCCAAAAAGGTTTAAGGCCAAGGTTACAACCATTGAAGAGAGCAAAGACGTTGACGTCATGAGCTTAGATGAACTATTAGGATCTCTTCAAACTTTTGAGGCATGTATGAAAACAAAGGCTAAGAACAAGGGCTTAGCTCTCAAGGCTATGAAAGAAGCTAGTAATAGCGAAGATGATGAGGATATGGCATTGTTAGTTAGAAAGTTTAGAAAGTTCTTGAAGAAAGGAGCCAAGCCAAGCCAAGCCAAGTGGCAAGTACTCAAGAGACAAGGAAGTCAAGAAATCCTTTACTCCACCTCATGAGAGGAGTGGTCAAGTCAAGAGCAATAGAAAGGTCCAATGATTCAAGTGCAAGAAGATGGGACATTATGCTTCGGATTGTCCAAATGGTGATTCTAAGAAGGACAAGAAAGGAAAGGCTATGGTGGCCACTTGGAGTGAAGATGATGAATCTAGTGATGAGAAGAGCTCAAGTGATGAGTCTTCAAGTGAAGAAGAGCTAGTGAGCAACTTTGTTGGCTTCATGGCTTCTTACTCATCTCTAGATGATGTTAGTCAAGTTCTTTGGAAAATGAGGTTGATACAAATCATCAAGTGTGCATGAGTGAGAATCCTACCTATGATGTACTTTTGGCTAAGGTAAAGTGTCTTAAAGAGAGTTTGAAGATAGCCTTAAGTGAGGTAGATGAGAAGAATGATTTGATCAAAATACAAGTGGATGAGTTTGTTTCAACGACTCGGAGGCTCTTGGGTGAAAAGAACGCTATTGCCAAGAAGCTTAGAGAAGTTGAAGGGGTTGTTCTTGAAAGGGATAGGATCATCTCTAGTTTGACACTAGGAGGCTCAAGTGACGCAGTAGTTGAGGAGAAGCTCATAGAAGCATCACTTCCTACAAGCGAGGTCATAGTTGACAAGAAAGCTCCTAAGAAGAGACGTTCCAAGATTAAGAACAAATTGAAGAACAAGGTACTCCTTGAAACTCCCACTTGTGCTTCTCCCATCCCAGAAGGTAAAATCCCTTCTTTTGTTCCCATATGTCATTTTTGCAATACCATAGGTCATATTAAACCCAAGTGCTATAAATTCATTGAATATTGCAACATGAAAAATGCATCTAGGGATAGAGAGATTGCACTTAAATTTAAGCATGCTAAAGCTTTTACATATGGAAAGTATTTTAATGACACAAAGCATGTTAAGAATTTCCGGAACGTGAAGAATAGAAACCTTGTTAATATTGACAATGCACATGGTGCTAGCAATATTGGAAAGAAGAGTATTAATGATATTATTGTGGATCATGTTGTGGAAGAACTTTACTCAAGATTCAACATTGTTGTCAATAAGGATCTTGATGATGTTTATGTTAATTCACCCAAGACAAAGTTTTTCAAGGGTGAGTGCTCTTGCCAATAGTGTAAGTTGCACATGTGAGTTAGCTTTGAGTTTAGTGTCTTGTTATTAAGAAGCTTAACTTGTTTTGCTTTGTATCTATACAACTTGATATGAACTTGGCTATCTCACATTCTTTGCTATGATAGTCAAAATTTGTTGATTAACTTTTGAGAAGTTGCATTTCATGATATCTATATGGTAATAACTCTTGTCAAGGCTTTTAGAGAAAGTCATTTTTTTTTTGAGTTCAAATGCTTAGCCTTTAGTCTCTTGGAATCGACACACCTATAACTTGTAGTCATGAGGACATACAAGCCAAGAGGACTCATAAAAAGGGTGAAGGTCTTGCATTTGATGAAAATAGCTTGTGAAGGTATATCTTATATCATATTGCTTGCTTATCTATATTTCATCTTTCAACTCATTATTTTATCACTTCATGTAGCATGTCATACTTGAGAACTAATATAGTGTTTATATGGTCCTCGTTGACATTTGCTTGTCTAAGATCTTTTGGTGATAGTTGTTCACATTGATCTTATCATGATGTGTGTTATTGTTTGTATGATTGTTGAATGGCAAGTTTTTAAAAAAAAATATGCTTCATATTCTTTGAAAGCTATTCTCTTGAGAAGTAGAGATCTTAAGTAAGTCTCTTTACTTGCTTTTTGATCATGTGCTTTTAAGCCGTAAAACTTGGTTTCAAAAAATGTACTTTGCTTCTCTTAAATTTTTTGTTATGTCGTTGAGTTTGATATATGTGTAAGTTTTGGATACTCTTGATGTTCTTTAATTAGTACATTTAAAAATGACCTTTGGTTTGTATCCATTTGCTTCGGCAATATAGTACTCAACGAGCACCCTCTTGGAAAGGGCTACACACATTGGTTGTGAAGCCGCCCAATATTGGAAAGGGCTACGCCTTTGTGATGAGTGAAAGCCGCCAAGAGGTGTATAAGTTTTCGTTAGAAAAATCAAAGTAGAGTTGAAAAGAATCAATAAAAAATAAAACTTTGATTCAAGCCTAAAACAAAACAAAAAGGCTATATAGAGTATAGCTGAATAATCAAATGAGCTTGGGTTGACAAATAGAAACGGATAAATGAGCCACATGCACACACAACGCTCACATGTTGAAAACTATTCTCTTTAAAAGAAAAATTCGGATGAAAACCGGTTTGACTTTTTGATGAAATTTTATGGATGGATAGTGGTTGAAAATGTTTGCATGTTTGATTACTAAACTACTTCATTTCATATTCTTGAAGCAAAATCTTCACACACTCACATTTGCTTATTTGGCATTTTGGTTCTCTAGCAATTTTTGAAGATATATAAGAGTGATTGAAAATCTAGATGTAACTCTCTTTGTTATATGGAGATTATTTGGAAAAACTATGAAAATTGCTTGAGATATGAATGTGTGGTGATTTTTGTAAACAATTGTCTATCTAGATGTTAGATAGGGCATTTATCAAGGGGGAGCATAATATGCTATGTTTTTGTTCTCTTTTGTGATTTGTTCACATGTTTCTTCAAGAAAATTGTTTGTTGGCATTATTCTTGTTTTGATAAATCTTAAGATGCTTTGATATTATTGATATACATATTGAATTGTTCAAAAATAATGTTTTTGCCTTGTATATGTTTATTGGTCACTAACTTGATTTATTGTTTCCACTCATTTTTGGTTTTAGTATTTTTGTGATACAAGGTCATGGGAAAAGCTAAGAAAATTGTTGGAAACGTTTCTTCCATTTCCGTGGACAAGTCTAAGCCTACGTCTTCTTCCAAGATGTCCAAAGCTAACAAGGTGAAGGGTTTGGGAATATTTGGATGCAAGAAGATCATTCAAGAAAGAGGTATAGATTTGGACTCTTGTATTGACTCTTATATTCATAAGGCAATTTGTGAAAGAAAATGGAACTCTTGGATTGACTCAATAGGAATTGTGAATGAGACATTAGTCAGAAAATTCTATTATGAGTACAAGGAGAGTACCATTATTGAAGATGCCGTTATGACTTTAAGAGGTGTAGTGTTTAGAGTTTGTGCTTGGAAATTCAATGAATTTCTAAAGTTGCCCTATGAGATTGAGTCAGACTTCCTAGATGTTGATGTTGAAGAAAATCTTGATTTAATGGGTAAAACTCTATGTGATGATGTTAATTTTGTGTTGGGAAACATGCCTTTATTAGGCAATGTGAGTTGACCAAGATTAGTGTATTTTTGCACTTGTTTGTTTGTGCAAATTTAATTGTCTCTACTAATGCTACCGAACTAAATAGAAAAAAGATTAAGATCGTGTATGCATTAGTGACTCGTAAAACCATTAACCTTGGACAAGTGCTTATTGAGTAAATTGAGAGTGTTGCTAGTTCTTCTCGTTTGGATAAGAAATTGGCATTTCCGGGTTTCATTTCTCACTATTGTTTAGCCATGGGGTTGAAGAATCAATAAGGTGATGTGTTTTTACCTCCCTTGGAAAAGTTAAGTGAAAAACGTATGACTAGCATGTCTTACAAGGAAAAGGGAGGATCTAATGATATTGTTAAGCTCTTTGATGAATCATGTGATTCAAACCATGTATCTAGTGCACCTAGTCTTCCTTTGTGGGCTTTACATTTGAAGAATGAGGTTGAAGAGTCGAAGAGACAAATTGAGGAATCACACCGGAAGATTAAAGAGCTAAATGCTAGAGTTGAGCTTCTAGATAATTAAGAAGATCAAGGAATTGGAAAGGAATGCCACTACTCCAAAGCATTACGCAAGATCAACAAATCGCTCAATTTTCCTTGGTGGCAAAAGAAACTAGAATGACTTTAAGGTATATTTTCTTATTTCTTCTTCTTTGGCTTCATATCATGTCAAAAAAGGGGAGAATGATAGGGAGATATATGTTAGCTCTAGCTTTCTTAATTCTCAAGTTTTTATGTTTTTGTGTATTGTTGTTTAAATCTTGAACTATATGGCTTGTAATATTTTTGATTAACATTGGCTAGAATATTTTTGTTTTATAGTATGTATTTAGGAGGAGCATATATGTTATCAATGTGGACTTTAAATGTTTTATTTTCTAGCCAATATATGCATTTTGCCATATGTGTTGTCTCTTGGATATTTTTGTGCTTTCAAGCTATTTTTTAGGTGATATCAAGAGAAGACCAAGATGAAGTTCAAGACTTGTTTTTTTTTGGAAATTTTGTCAATATGTGTAAAGCATTGTACTCATTGTGACTAAATTTTCTTTGTAATTGTTTTAGTATTTGTATAGGGGTTTTGACATGGAATTTGCCAAAGGGGGATATTGTTAGGTTTTTAGTTTGTGTTGGCATATAATCCATATCAAAACGATGTTTTCTCTTGTATATGATTAATGGTCATAGGTTGATGATTTGAAGCTTCAAAGGAAGATGTGACCAAAAGATCAAGCAAGAAGTGGTTTTTGAAGAGGAATGGACATCATTGCACTATTAAGGTAATATAGACCTCATTCTTCTTCAAGGCAATAGGCACACACACACAAATCATTCATAAGTGTCCCTGCATCATTGTGCACCATTTATATAACACATTCACATGTTTTTGTATGCTCATGCATTAAACTCAAATACTCATACATTGTAGAGTTGCATGTTCTAAGATTATGTCTAGGAAATGGCATTCATACGTGAATTTGTGTTTGATTGTTTGTATTTCTTGTGTTTTGGACTTGTACATGATCTTATTTGATTTCATATTGAGTCCCGGTCGTTTCGGTTACTCATTCATTTAGTTTCGAGTCCAAACGATGTAGCTACGCTACTTTTCGTTCTCATTCGTTGAGTTGTGTTCGTCATCGTTTTCCGAGATGAATTCTCAACCTTTTGTCAAAGTTTCATAGTCTTCATTGTGCATGAGGGAGTCATGATTTGTAATCCGAAAACGAATTCAAAATTGGAGTTCGAATGCCAGTATGCGGTCGAAGAACATGGGAGGTGCGCGAGTGAGGTGAGCATGGTAAAAGGCCATGCCTTGGCCATCCCGTGTGGAGGCCGTGTGAGCCACTGCCAGACCAGCCCTCTGGTCCCGTGGGCCACACGCGCCCCATACAAGCCAAGGTTGAGGTGGCCTATTTTGATTGGCCAAAAATTCTCTCTCTCTCTTCCTTTTAAATATTCCCACTTCCTTCCATTTCAAAAATATGAAGAAGGAAGAAGAAAGAAGAAAAATTAGAAATCCCGTCAGTTTTTCTCTCCAAAATTTTCTCACCTTCCAAACACCATAACTTCTTTATACGAAGTCAGATTTGAGTGATTCATATTGGAGATTGTTCGTAATCGAGTCCTCTACCTTTTCTAAGTGATCTTGCAGTCATTTGATCGAGTTTTCAAGGTGTTCTACCCAGAAATTCGTGACAGCTCGTGATTGAGAGGTATTGACTTTATCTTTGAGATTTCTTCCTTTATAACCTTCAATTTGCTTGGGGTTTCTTCTACTATATGTATGTATATGTTTAGTGAATGCTATTGAGAAAGAAAGCTTCATAATCAATCTTAATCAAAAGTCTAATTAGAGACACTTGTGAACTAGAATGTTTGATTATATGATTTTCACAGGTTTGAGAGTTGTATTATGATTAGATTGACATCTAGGATTATTTGAGACTTGATTGAATGATTTTATGATTGATAATCCTTGAAATGTGTTTTGATTCTCTGATTGATGAAATCTTGGATTAAGGCTCTTGTATATGTTTTTAGAGATATCTAGGATTAATTTGATTTATCAATATATCCTTTCTATAAATCTTTGGCTAGATTACTCATTGAATACATTCTAGATTTCTAGCATTTATTTGTATGTTTATAACATCTTGAAATTGTGCTTCATGATTATGATATGTTCAAGTGTTATATGTGTGAATGGAACTATGAGTTTTTGTGTTTAGGTGTTTTCACATGCTCTAGTTTAATTCATGTTTTTTACATCTAGACTTTTATATATGTGTTCTCACATGTTAGGTCTAGTTGTTCCATAGAATATATTTATCACATGTTCTATGCTGTGTTGATTGTGATTTGCATCATTTGCATCACTTAGATCATTTGTCTTGAGGAAAGGTTAAAGTCTCTTTCAAAGTGAGTGAAGCTTTGTATTAAGCAAGAAGTCTTGGCTAGGAATGAGTTCCGGATAGCCAACCGAAAGTCTTAGCAAGGAGTTGAGTACTCCGTAAGGTTGAGATAGGGGAGCTTAACTAGGATCCAAGTGATCTAGATTGCTAAGCGAGGAAATCTTCCTAGAGGCTTTAGGGCATTGGATAGGGAGTTGCATCCTAGAGGTGTAGGACACACCTTGGATAGGGAGTAGGCTTAGTGATTCACTAGCCCGATGGTGGATTAGGATTTGATAGCTTGAGATGGATATCATAGAGTTGATAGTCTTAAGTGTGTATGTCTTTTTCATATAGTGGATTTGCTTTGCCGGTGGTTGTGGATTCAACCCGTGGATGTTTCCTCTTCGAAGGTTTACCACATAAAAATATTGTGTTCATTGTCTCTTTCACTATCTCTTTTATATTGTGTATATATATGTGTTAACTTGTTGAATATCATTTACTTGTATTGAATATTTGATCAAGTACTTGTAAAGAGTGATTTGTTGAACAATCCTCTTTAAATCAATTTATACTTGTAATCTTTCATATTTGGTTGTTCTTGTATATTGATACATTTGATCACTCTTGTAATAACTTTTAACAATATTGATATACAAGATATTCCTTGGTTTTGTGTTTTTAGTGATATTATACCTCATACAACAACTTATTATATGTAGACATTGATTAAATAATGATATACTTATCTTGTTTATATATGAATGTTCCGTTTATATGTTGTATGTAAAGCTACCTTGAGGGACAAATGTAAGTTTGTTCAAGGGTTTGAAATTACGAAAAACCTATTCACCCCCCCCCCCCCCCCCCTCTAGGTACGCTTTAAGCAATTTAACCTTGTTTGTATACTTTCACAAAGTCAATCGAGTAAGAGATCCATTGGGTTTTATGAGGAGACCAAGTTGGTCCGAGTTGCTTGGGATCGTTTTTATAAGCCTTACTCTCAATGAGGCCTTGGTTTGAAATACTTCGGGTTGTTGAATAAATCTCATTTACAAAAGTTCACTTGGAAGTTTATAACTTTTGATGGTTGTGCTTACTCGTTTCTTTGGAAGAGGTATCTCAAGCAGCTTTAGAAAACTCAGGGAAGGTATGTCACTTCTTCAATATGGTCCTATCTTCGGGCTCATTATTCTAATGTTCTTAAGGAAGGTATCTGACTTATTTGCGAGAATTCTTAGCGGGATTTTTGGTGAGATAATTGGCTAGAAGTTCCTATATTGGAGCTTTTGGGGATTCCAGGTTACTTGGCTAGACCTCTCCGGGTGAGGGTCTTTGATTTTATTCAGGATGGTAGGTGGATTCTTGACGATTGTTACTGAGCCCACTTCTTGGATCTCTGTTTTCATATTGGTCGGATTACAGTTGCTTCTGTCACGGACTCTCTGGTTTGGGCTCATTCTCGGGATGGTCAAGTATCTTATAAGGCTACTTACTCTCGATTCCTTCAGGACTATCCTCAGGTCTCTTGGTGGAGAGATGTTGGCTCTCATTTTATTTTGTCATCCCGTTCGACATTGACCAAACGTCTTTTGTTGAACAGGCTTCCTACGGAGGATCACTTCTGTAGGTTTGGCTTTCAGCTGGCTTCTTGGTGCAATATTTGTGGGGTCAGTAGTGAGTCAACTGATTATCTTTTCCTCAAGTGCCCCCTAGTAACTACTCTTTGGGAGGCTGTTTTCTTGACTTTCTAGCGGCATGTTTCTGTTGACTCTTAGAATTCTTTTTCTTGCAGGCCATGTCGGTTTTATTTAGTGATCACATTAGGGTTTTATGGAAGGCCGTTATCCATGCAGTGGTTTAGAGTGTGTAGTTTGCTCGTAATCAGTAGATCTTTGAAGGTAAATCGATGGATTTCATATTTGCTCTTTCTCTGGTTTAGCATGTGGTTTATGATGCTAATCGCTTGGAAATTTGTTATATGTGTAATTGTGTTGATGATCTTATGATTCTTCGGTGGTTTGGTCTTCGTGGTCGTCTTGCTAGAGCCTCGGTTATCAAGAGTGTGATTTGGTCGCCTTTGTCTCCTTGTTGGATCAAAGTCAACACCGATGATGCCTCCTTGAGTTCTCCGGGAGTTGAAGGTTAAAAGGGAGTCTTCCATAATTGTCAGGCTTTTGTTAAGGGATGGTTTGCTATTCCTCTTGGGCAAGTGTTTGTATTTAAGGTTGAGCTTCTTGCGGCTTCTTTGGACATTAATTTTGCTTGGAAGTATGGGTGGTGTCGAATATGGCTTAAGAGTGATTCTTCTTATGTGGTTCATCTACTCTCTTCTCGCTCTAAGCAAATTCCTTGGCAAGTTCGTCAGGTGTGGTAGCACACGTTGTATCTTCCAAATTTCACAGATGAATTTTCACGTGTCCCATATTTTTAAGGAAGGGAATCAAGTTACAGATGCCCTTTCTAAACATGCTTTAGAGCTGGAGGCAGATTCTTGGTGGTTCTCCACCCCCGCTGTTCTGTTCCTCATTAATTAGCAATGACTCTTTGGGTCCGAAGTTTTTTCGGTTTTCATGATGCTTTATGTTTCTTTTTGGTATGGCATGCGTGGTACTATTTGTTTGGGGTTGTTTTCCCCCTGATTTTTGTGCTTATTTGGTTATTGTTACTCTTTATTTTTCTTTTATCACATATATATATATGGATATTGCCTATGGGTTTTTCAACATATAATCACTTGTGATATTTTTTCCCCTTAGGTCAGTCCAATTTTAATAAAATATATCAGAAAAGTCCAAACAATTAGCAATGTTACTTGCAAATTCCATATATTCATAAAAGTAGCTACAGATTGATGGGTGTCTCTCTTTTCAATTCCCTGTTGAAGCTAGAGCTCTCAAAACCAGTGTTCGAGAAATCGGCCGCCTAGGCCGATTAATCGGCTCAATACAGCTAATCGATAGCAAATCGAGGCGAAATGGTCAAAATCGGTTTTATCAGTTGGTGACCGATTAATGGGCCTAGGCGACTGATTAATCTGCCAAATCTCTGATTAGTTGGCGATTAATCGGCCGAAAATGAATGTTTTTTTTTTTTAAAGGGTGATTGGTTTTCTATGTAGGAAAATAAAATAATAGGTCTAAATTTGCCGATCGATTAGTCGCGAGGTGATCGTTGATTAATCACCGACTAATCGACCTAGGTGCTATGTGCTGGGTCTTTGTCCGACTAGTGCCTAACGCTTGTTAGAACACTACTCAAAACCAAGAAATGAAGAAAATAATGAACACTAGTACTCAACTCTAGAATAAGATATGAATTGAAAGACGTGTAGAGAGATACCATGAAACTGTTTTTTCATATAAATTTTATTTATCACTTTCCAAGCCGTTTGAAAGTGTGATGAGTGTTAAAAGACACGAATTTTAAACCATAGCTTAGGTTTAACGTGTAAAACAAAAGGCAACATATCCCACAAGAAAGTAGATGAGGCACCAACACCTTCTGCATGGCATATATTGCATATGATATTTATAGAACTCTAAGATTGAATTTATTTTAAAATTCCCTGTTGGTATCTAAAAATCGAGAAATTAATGGAGACAATAATAAACACTAGTAGTAGTAGTAGTAATCATCGGCAATCTGATGTTATCATCGTTGGAGCTGGCGTTGCTGGTTCTGCTCTTGCTTATGCTCTTGCCAAGGTCATCGATCATCTGTACTCACACTACTAGTTAATCTTCCAATGAAATATATATTGTAAAACCTTTCTTGATGACTCAACTAGCAAGCTAGCTAGCTTATTTTTCATTAAATTTTCTGTTGTATATTTAAGGATGGACGTGGAGTGCATGTGATCGAAAGAGATTTAACCGAGCCCAAAAGAATGGTTGGTGAGCTGTTACAGCCAGGGGGCTACCTCAAATTACTTGACTTAGGTCTTCAAGGTAAGCTTATTAATGCTCACAACATAAGTCGATTGAGACTGTCGTTAACAATTCTTTTTTTCAGATTGTGTGAGTGGAATAGATGCTCAACAAGTGCTTGGATATGTTCTTTACATGGATGGGAGAAGCCTAAGAGCACCTTATCCCCAGAAAAATTACTCTAATAATTGTTCAGATCCACTCACTGGTAGAACTTTTCTCCATAGCCGTTTCGTTCAAAGCTTGCGCATCAAAGCCGCATCTCTTCCCAAGTACTCATCACATTCACCTTGTTATATATATATATATATATATAATCCTTTGATTTGTCTTTTTATAAGATTATCTTTGTTTATAGAGCATCTCATATTTTTATTTCTTGTATATTCAATTGATGACTTGAAGAACATGCATTTTATATTTTTATGTATAATATCCATTGATTACACATACTGTAATTAAATAATATTGTTCAGCGTGAAATTGGAACGAGGAACAGTGACTTCTCTGATTAAGGAAAAAGGAACTATCAAAGGGGTGCGATACAAGAATAAGAGCGGTACAGAAATGGCGGCACATGCTTCTCTCACCATTGTATGCGATGGCTGTTTTTCAAATTTACGACGATTTCTTGACTTCAATGGTGGTGGCAACACCAAGGTGATTGGTCGATATTGATATGATGCTCGATCAATTATATAAATCTGATCACTTGACTTCAATTTATTAACTTGTGCAGGTTGATAAGGTGTCTCATTTGGTTGGATGGGTTGCCGAGAACTACGAGCTTCCACATGCTAACCATGGACATATTGTTATTTCAGACCCTTGTGCTGTCTTGATTTACTCTATCAGTAGTACTCAGATACGCTGCTTCGTCGATGTCTTTGGCCAAAATCTACCTTCTATTTCTACTGGTGAAATGTCACACTATTTGAAATCCGTTGTAGCTCCCACGGTATTAAATTCAATCTACTCATGACGTACCCTAGCAACATTTTAATATTTTTCTTTTATATACCACCTACGGCTGGGCAGAGGCAAAGCCAGCTTCTTTAACTTCGCCATTCAAATCTATATTATTAGACGGAATAAGTGTTCTTTAAAAAAAAGAATAAGTGTTTTTTTTTTTTTTTTATTTATTTCTTTGTTCTGATATTAAGGTACAGTGTGTTTTGGACTAATTTAAAACATATACCCACTTGATTTGCACAACTATAGATCCCACCGGAGTTGTATAGCATGTTCATGTCGTCCATAGATAAGAGAAACATGAAAGCAATACAATGTTGCCAATGGCGGCTCAAGGGTAGTCGAGGCCTTAGGCGAAAATTTAAAATGAGGCCTTGCGATTCCACATCCATTTTTTTGTTTTGCTACTAGTTACAAATTTATCAAGAGCCCCAATTTGCGAATCAAATAATTTTTCTATTCTTTTTTTTTTAAAAAAAAAATTTCATATCTGGATTCGTATTTTTTACTAGACATGTCGAATATCCGATTATCAGTTATCAAAGCTTAAAAAAAAAATTGTTACAGTTGAAAATAAAATAAATAAATAAAATTAAAGTAATAGATTTTGGAACAATTAAACCTAGAATGTTTATGAAAGAGTACGTAGAGAAACAATAAGAGAGTTTGCTTTTGCAATAGGAGAGTTTGATTGAACATAGAAGAATATAAAATAATAGATTTTAGTTTGAATATATAATTAAAAAAATTTAACTGTTTAAAGAAAAAGACATTAATGTGTAATAATTTTTTAGGAAAACGTTAATGAGTATTTAAGTCCACTTAAATATGGTTTACATGAAAATAAGAATCTTTACTTGAAAATAGGAATGAATGGTAATTTATAAGTTTAAAGAGATATTTTTTGAATAATAAATAGAAAGATAATTATTGGATATTAATTATTAAAATATATATATTGATAATAAAAATATGGGGCCTTGGTTTTAGATGGGGTTTTAGGCAACTTGCCTAGAGGTCCAGCCAGCCCTGCATGTTGCAGTAAGCGAGCCGTGCCTCATTGCACTCCAGGTGCATTTTTAATTGGAGATGCACTCAACATTCGACATCCACTCACCGGAGGAGGCATGACTGTTGCTTTATCAGACGTTGTCATTCTTCGCGATCTTCATAGACCTTTACTCGACCTAAATGATGCAACCGCAACTCTCGAACATCTTCAATCTTTCTACACCCTCCGTAAGGTAACATAAACCATTTTTTCAAATTCGATCATCACTAACAATTAATAAAATTCTTGTTATTCTAGAGATTCTTACTTCAATATAATGGTATGAAGCCAATGGCAGCTACAATCAATACAATAGCAGATGTAGTATACAGATCGTTTGGTGCTCCACCAAATGAATCAAGTATGGAAATACGACGAGCATGTTACGATTTCTTGAGCAATGCAGAAGATTCTTTTGTAACTGATGTAAGCAATTATACAATTTACATTTAATGTTAATTGAAAGATCTAGAATCACGTATTGTTTCACATATAAAATAATCACATTATTTTTGTAAGATAATAACTTACGTACCTTGATCCATGGAAGAAGACATTTTGACAACAATCGTTTCTCTCCTCCTTAACCTTTATACTTTAAACTTTTATGTGTTATTTCGTATATCAGAATTAATGGGAATTCTGATTTATATAAAGGTCGGAGAGAGGACGAATGTTTCTTACATTTAGTTTAACGCAACAATTAATTCCCATAAAGTTAATGTTACGTTGAGAAACAGTTTCTCAAACCAATACATCGGCATGTGTATAATTTGGATAATTAATCCTTCATTAATTCAAGACTTCATTAATATAAGAATTAATTTAATAACTTATTTATCCCACATTAACTTAACATTAAAACCATTAGTTATTAGGACCATAAATTCTACATTCTCCCACTTGGTCCATATAACATAATAAAATTTAATAAATAAAACTTACTTTATAAAAGAACACATGTGAGATTACAAGAAAAGACTTATATATATATATATATGTATATACGATTGCGTCTTTAAAAATTATATATCCAATTCATGCCTTACATAATTTGGTTTTCGTAATATCATGATCAAACAATCTATTTATATGAGTCATGGCGGTTGTATGTCAATGAAACGACACAGTCCCTTCCATGTACTACGACACTAATAGCTTGATTGTCATGAATCGTAAGTGAGAAACATAGGCTAGCAATAATGCCTAAAATTTGTCCAACATAATATCCTGTTTAAAACTCTTTCATTATCATAAATGTACATACATGATGAAAACAGGAAATAGCAGAAACAACTTTAATGAGATCTCAAAAGAATGTCTAACATAATAAAATAACATAATAGATCCAAATAACAATATCAAGGCTTACATCCAAGACCTATACTAATAATGTGCTCTTTGAATGTCTTTGGTGGAAGCCCTTTTGTTAATGGATCAGCAATCATAAGTTTTGTGCTAATATGTTCAATAGACACTCTTTGTTTCTGCACTTCTTCCTTAACAGAAAGAAACTTCAACTCCATATGCTTAGCACCTTTAGAATATTTGTCATTCTTGGAGAAAAAAACTGTTGCGGCATTATCACAATAAATTCTCAGCGGCTTAGAAATAGAGTCGACAACTCTAAGTCCTGAGATAAAGTTCCGTAGCCATAAACCATGAATTGTGGCCTCAAAGCATGCCACAAACTCAGCCTCCATAGTGGATGCAGCAATGATAGATTGCTTTGCACTTTTCCATGAAATAGCCCCTCCAGCTAACATAAACACATAACCAAATGTGGATTTTCGGCTATCAGAACATCCAGCAAAATCTGAGTCCGAGTAACCAATCACCTTAAGATGATCGGTTCTCCTAAACGTGAGCATGTGATCTTTTGTACCCTTCAAGTATCACATCACTTTCTTTGCAAGCTTCCAATGCTCCATTCTGGGATTACTCTGGTATCTACCTAGAACACCAACAACAAAGCTGATGTCTGGTCTAGTGCAAGTCTGAGCATACATCAAGCTTCCTACTGCTGAAGCATAAGGAATTGCTTCCATTTGCTTGCGTTCCAATTCATTATTTGGACATTGCATAAGGTTGAATCTATCCCCTTTTTGAATTGGAGACTCCCCAGCTGAACAATTTTCCATTCGGAATCTCTCCAGAACTTTGTTAATATATGTTTTCTGAGATAGCCCTAACAATCGTTATGATCGGTCTCGAAATATTTCAATTTCAATTACATAGGCTGCCTCACCCATATCTTTCATCTCAAAGTTCTTGGTGAGAAACTTCTTGGTTTCATGTAATAAACCAAGATCACTACTGGCAAGCAAGATATCATCAACATACAAGATCAAAATTATAAATTTACTCCCACTGACCTTCAAGTATATACACTTATTAACAGTGTTTTCTTTAAAACCGAAGGAGATAATAGTATTATGAAACTTAATATACCATTGCCTGGAAGCTTGTTTAAGTCCATATATTGATCTCTTAAGCTTGCAAACCAGATTTTCCTTTCCCTTTAATGCAAAGCCCTTAGGTTGATCCATGTAAACTTCTTCATCTAAATTTCCGTTTAAAAAAGCAGTCTTTACATCCATTTGGTGTAGCTCTAAATCGAAATGAGCCACCAGAGCCATGATGATTCTAAATGAGTCCTTCTTAGATACACGTGAAAAAGTCTCTGTGTAATCAATGCCTTCTTTTTGAGTGAAACCTTTAGCAACGAGTCTGGCTTTATGTCTTTTGATATTTCCTTTACTGTCACGCTTGGTTTTGAAAACCCATTTACAACCAACTTTCTTGCATCCGTTAGGCAACTCAATAAGATCCCAAACTTCATTATGTTCCATTGATTTCATCTCTTCTTTCATTGCATCAATCCAATTAGAAGAATCATTGCTTTCTATGGCTTGTTGGTATGAAACCGGATCATTATCCATCCCAATATCATAATCAGATTCTTGGAGATAAACCATGTAATCATTTGAAATTGCTGATCTCTTTTCTCTTTGAGATCTCTGTAATGCAATTTCTCGTGGTTCTTCTACTGTTGGTTCAATAATGACAATTTCGTTATGAAGTAGTTCATCATTTATTTGTTGATCATTATTATGGACAATAACATTTGGATCAACAATATTTTTAGAAGCTAAAGGTAAAAGAACTTGTATCCTCGCTTCTTCATTTACCATATTTCATAATTGTGTCCTAGTTTCTTCAATGGACACATGACGTGGTAAATCACTTCCACTAATGTCACTATCCTCAAAAAATCTAGCATTACCGGTTTCCATTATTCTCATACTATGGTTAGGTAAATAAAACCTGAACCCTTTGGATTTCTTTGGGTAACCAATAAAGTAACCACTTACTGTCCTGAAATCTAATTTCTTTTCCTGTGGGTTAAAAAGTCTAACTTCCGCTGGACATCCCCAAACATGAAGGTGTCTTAAACTTGGTTTCCTTCCAGCCCATAACTCAAAAGGAGTTTTTGGAACTGACTTACTAGGAACCCTATTCAAAATGTACACAGCGGTCTTTAGAGCTTCACTCCACAATGATATAGGTAAGGTAGAGTTGCTTAACATACTTCTAACCATATCCATAAGAGTACGATTACGTTTCTCAGCAACACCATTCTGCTGAGGCGTTCCTGGCATTGTATATTGAACACATATACCATGCTTTTCTAGAAATTTAGCAAAAGGACCAGGGTGTTGTCCTGACTCATCATAGCGACCATAAAACTCACCACCTCTATCAGATCTTACAATTTTTACTTTTCTATGTAATTGTCTTTCAACCTCAGTTATATAAACCTCAAGGGCATCCACCGATTGAGATTTTTCATTCAACAAATAGATATATCCATAACGTGAAAAATCATCAATAAAAGTGATAAAGTACTTTTCACCACCAAAACATGAAGTGGTGAAAGGTCCACAAATGTCAGTGTGAATAATCTCAAGGAGATTTGTACTTCTTGTGGCACCTTTCTTTGTGTGTTTGGTTTGTTTTCCTTTAATACAATCAACACACACTCCGAGATCAGTAAAATTTAGATTTTCAAGAATTCCATCTTTTACTAACCTCTGGATTCTTTCTTTGGAGATATGCCCCAAACATTTATGCCACAAGAAGGAGGACATTTCAGTCATAAGGCTACGTTTAGTTCCAACTTTAGGATGCAAAATCATCAAAGTCTCAGCAAAGTGGTTATTAAGATTCAACTTATATAAACCATCACATAATGTTCCAGAACCAACAATGGATAAATTTTTAAATAAACTAAAACATTTATTTCCAATTGAAAATGTGTATCCATCAACATCAAGTCTACTCAATGAAATAAGGTTTCTGGAAACGGACGGTACATATAAAGTATGAAATAAGTCTAAATTAAAACCACTGTCTAAGACAAGTCTGAAGGTTCCAACAACTTTAACAGGAACCTTGGCCCGATTCCCCATCATAATGTATTGCTCATTTGGGAGTATGGTTCGGGTTGTAAGGAATCCCTGCATCGTATTAGAAACATGGACAGTAGCACTAGAGTCAATCCACCAAGTATTAGAAGGAACTTCAGTAAGGTTTGATTCAAAAATTACGTAAATATTCATACCTTTCTTTTCAAACCATTCCTTTCGTTTCTGACAATCTTTCTTGAAATGTTCTTCCTTCTTACAGAAATGACATTTCATGCCAAAGTCCTTCTTTTGAACCTGAGAAGCATGAGCAGGTTCATTCTTGGAAAATACTCTTTTCTTGCCTTTTACAGGCTTTCTTCCTTTATGTCCAGATCCTGAGCCTTGAGTCGTAAGGTGAACAGTTTGCATTCCTTGTTGCTTAAGCCTTGCCTCTTCTTGAACAACCATATTGGTTAGTTCATTCACATTCCATTTGTCCTTAATGGTGTTATAATGGATTTGGAATGGACCAGACTGAGTAGGCAAGGAATTCAGAATAAACTGAACAAGGAAAGATTCACCAACGGTCATTCCTAAGGTCTTTAGCTTTGCAACTAGGTTCGTCATTTCCAGGATGTGGTTTTGCATCCCATGAACCCCATTATATTTCATTGTGGTCAGTTGGGCCATCAATGTCCCAGCAAGGGATTTGTCAGCAGTTTTGAAACGCTCTTCCATAGCTTTAAGGAATTCTTTCGCGTTATCACTTTTAGGAAGTGATGACTTAATGTTTCCTGCGATAGTCATTCTCATAAACCCAAGGCAAAGTTTGTTTGACCTTTTCCAAGCATCATAAAAGGCCCTGTCCTCACCATTAGTTTCATCAGTGGGCTCATCAGGCTTTTCAGAATCGAGTGCATAATCAACATCCAAAACACCTAAGTGAAATCGGATATGTTCACTCCAGTCTGAAAAGTTTGACCCATTAAGGACAGGTACAGACGAAGCATGGGAGTGCAATGCAACAGGAATAGATTTCGCAATAAAATAAATGCTCACTATGTTATTTAATGCTTTGAAATTTAACACATATTAAATCATTATATATGATGAACTATAGTATCATTATGATAAACCCTTTGGGTCGATATCACAATATACAAAAATGTTCACTCATACTTTAAATTTCATTAGTAATAGGATTAATTAATTATGCAACATAATATTAGACCGGTATGCTACCTTTGGGTATCCATTCCCATTCTGATTCATAATGCACATTAAATTATCCTATTTCAATTTCTTAAACTTTTATAATAATTAATCTTTGGGCTAACTATTATTTACTTTATAAAGAAATTGCAATATAATGTCAATTTCATTAATATATTGATATTTATAATTTTTCTATCTTGTTTGGGCTACTTTGGCAGCTTACCAATATCTCTACAAAAAATTATAAATATCAACAATTTTGACATTATTTATTAACAAACATACGGCGGAAATACAATAAATAAACTTTACGTATAATTATAAAAATAATCATATAGTGACATGTTAATCAATAAAATAATAGGACTCTTTATTAAAATACATTTATATATGGAGCATTATAATTATTAACAAAGTCCTAATTAATTATGTCATCATTTATTAAACATTCCAAATACATTAAGTTGCCAAAATTAATTTTATATGTAATAACAAATAAACATAAATATACATAACATGCTTTTCATTAATAAAATATAAATTTTAAATATCATTACAAATATTTAACAAATATTAATGAAACATCGATAAGAATTTAAACGTTAAAATTATGAATATCAAATTACTATCTGTGTACATTGTATATTTTAATTGCAGTAAACACAATCAATGTCAAATTGATAATTCATAATTTAATACAGTTTTGTTTTAATTGCAATAAATAAAATAATTAATACATCAATGAATTAATTGCAATAAACAAAACATTTCATAATTTTATTTTATGTTTACTTAATATTAAATAGATAATGATGGAAACAATACGTGATTCAACCCTAAGCTCTAATACCACATGTAAGCAATTATACAATTTACATTTAATGTTAATTGAAAGATCTAGAATCACATATTGTTTCACATATAAAATAATCACATTATTTTTGTAAGATAATAACTTACGTACCTTGATCCATGGAAGAAGACATTTTGACAACAATCGTTTCTCTCCTCCTTAACCTTTATACTTTAAACTTTTATGTGTTATTTCGTATATCAGAATTAATGGGAATTCTGATTTATATAAAGGTCGGAGAGAGGACGAATGTTTCTTACATTTAGTTTAACGCAACAATTAATTCCCATAAAGTTAATGTTACGTTGAGAAACAGTTTCTCAAACCAATACATCGGCATGTGTATAATTTGGATAATTAATCCTTCATTAATTCAAGACTTCATTAATATAAGAATTAATTTAATAACTTATTTATCCCACATTAACTTAACATTAAAACCATTAGTTATTAGGACCATAAATTCTACAACTGAATCATTCATGGCTTTGATTTCTGGTTTGAGTCCTTATCGATTGAAGATGATTCTGCTTTGCTTATATATAGCAATTTATATGCTACTCGGCCGATTGTTACTTCCATTTCCATCGCCTAAACGCCTACTTTCCGGGGCCAGACTGATTCTGGTGAGAATTTTACTTGTTTAATTATTCTCATATTTGATAGTTATAAGCACTAAATAGAAAATTGAATTTTGAATTTATGTTGTGTTTGTGTTTTCAGGGTTTTGTGAGCATCATTCCTGCAGTGGTTGATGGAATGTTTTAAACACAAATTGCCAGCAGACATTGAAGATATAATAAAAACATATGCATGCATCAGTGGCCTATTCCAATCCAATAGGGATCTATTACTTGCAACAAAAATTGTTCATTGTATAGTTACATGCATGTTATGTATTCTTCTCAAGACAATTTGAACTATACTTTTTATTAAATAATTATGAAAATCGAGAGAGTTCATGGAAATATCAAGATTTGATATAACTTGTCATAGACCAAGCGTTGTAACCAAATAATAATCTAATCTTTTCTTTTCTTTTTTTAGCTGACACCTATGTGGATTAAGGGTTTATCACAACTTAAGGGGATTAAACTCTACAAGCACCGCCTGTATTGCAATTCCCATAACAGGGGAGGGTCTCTTCAAACTTTACAATTTAATTGGCAAATATGAGTTTGAATCCCAGTGATGAGGCTTCATTTTGAAATCTCTAATCCCCAAGATAATTAAGAGACCCTCTATTGATATATTTCCTTCTTTTGGAGGAGATGCCCCACCACAAATGAAGTTCTTAATTATAATTATTTTTTTGTTCTTTTTTAATTAATTAATATATTTTTATTACTTTTAACTTGGTTAGAGTTTTTTAATTTCTTCATCAAGGGTAAAAGTGTATTTTCCCATCCACAGTTAGTCGACGGTTTTGAGAGCTGAGGTAGTTTGTATAATAAAATGATTTTCATATAATAAATGCAATTACCCTTAGTTTCAAGGCATGTTAATGCAATTTGTCTTCGTTTCAAGTTCTTATTTCTTCCCCCTCCCCCTCTAGGATACAAAATTGTATGAAACTATGAAAGGATAATCCCATAGGCCATAGCCATCATCTTTAGAAGTGGGATTTACAATTTAGTCCCTGAATAATGAATAAATGCCATTTATTTACTTAATTGTACGTTATTCATCAAATTGGTCCATTTATTTTTAAAAATGGTTCATTTAGATTTTTTCGTTAGTCAGACATTGGTCAAACATAACAATCTCAAGGGTATTTTAGTCTTTATCACATTTCCATAATTGTTAAAAAAAGAGGAAAAAATTAAAAATAAGTCAATAAAAAATAGATAAATGGATCGGATGGACGATGGAGATAAAAAAGTAAGTTAAAAAAAGTGAAAATGAAAAAAAAAATTATAATAAAAGAATTTGGCGGAGTTCTCTACTGATCTAGAACTCATCAATAGAGATCAGAATCTCCATGCATGGAGACGATCTCCATCGTCTCTGGTTCATCTCCGTCGATAGAGGATGGAGATCTCTTGATCCGGATGTGGAGATCTTTTTCTTTTTCTTTTCATTTTTGCTATTTTTTCTTTTAAGTTTTTAGTTTTTAATTTTTAATTTTAATTTTTTAATTTTATATCTACGGTTGAGTTTTTTTTTTTTTTTTTTTTAATTTTTTTTAATTTTTTACAATTTTTATTAGTCAATTAAAGTCAAAGGGAAAAATAGACTTTTAATTAATTTTATGATGGTTGATCGTCAAAAATTTGGTCAAACGGGAGCCATTTTTGTAAATTTAAAGCCCAGTTTAACGATAAACACAAAGATAAGTAAAAAATCGATGTTTAGATATTTGAGCATTTCCGACCATGCTCTTTAAATTTTAACTAAATTTTAGCTCAAAAATTATTTAGCTAGTAAATTTTTATGGGATCACTCCAACCATTTTCTCTATTATAATTAGATATTAATATTTTAATATTTTTTAAATTTAAAATATAAATAAATTTATTTCGTTTCAAATTGTATTTAAAATATAAAATGGTTGAGATGCTCTTATTATAGTTGAATGTTTGACCATTATCACCAACTCTTTTTTGACCATTGTTAACAAAAAAAAAAAAAAAAAAATTAATAAAAAAATTTAATTTAAAAATAATAAAATAATAGATAAAAGAATTTGGAAAGCATAAAATGGCTCTCTATTTTGGAGAAATTGCAAGGTACTCTCCAAATATAGAGTCATATTAGAGAGTGGTTATGTAATAAAAAATATCATCACTAACCATTTTGGCTAAAGAGCGTGTTTAGAGAGCATGGTTGGAAATACTCTAGCATTGTAAAAACTTCTCGGTCCCTCACTATAAATATATTACATCGAATTAAAAAATATATATATACAATTTTTCTATTGTCAGTTCGAACCGACAAAAGATATATCAATTCTTTGCCTAGGGACCATTATATTTAAATACTTTAACTTTGCTACATACATTTATTAAAGCGTCTTTTAAATTCAATGGGCACATGTAAGGAACTAATATATTTTATATCGAACTAATAATATAAAGAATATCAATTAAACATGAGAAAGATGATGAAATGACGATATAGCCTCTCACACCATAGACGATGACAGTGATACCCTCGATGTGACCTAATCAACCCTAATCTTTCAACAGAATACCCATACTAAGACTCTCTCTCTCTCTCTCTCTCTCTCTCTCTCTCTGGGGTTGGATCTTGCGATGTGAAGCTCTGATCTTCTTCAGCCTCTGTTACAAAAATAATAGGTACTTATTTACAGTTACAGACATGTTCATGTTTATTTTTTAGCTTTAAATTTCAGATCTTAGGAGTCTCTCAACCTACTACTTATACACTTCATGTTCAAAATTTTCATCTTTTTGATGTGGGGTCAAAGTGGGTTTACATTTGCATGTGTTTTCTGATTATTATTATTATTATTTTGTTCCTGTGTTTATCTGTTATTGAAAATATGTCTGTGGGTCTGGTATGAAAACAGATTAAATTGTCTGTTTTTTATACATTTCTTATCATATGGTGAAACATTTTTCATTTTAGAGTTGTTTTAGTATCTGATTCCACTTTCCTGAAATGAAATTTAGAATCAAATTTTGACTGTTAGAGCTGGTTTATATAGGTAGTTTCATTTACTTTTCTTTGTTTCAGAAATTATGTAAAACAAAGCAGAAATTCTTAACAACCAAAAATTATAAAACTAAATCTTAATGTCTTGGATTATTTCATGCTGATTATGTTAACCTGCTTTAAGTATTGTAAATTTGTAATCTCATAATGTTGTTGATTGTGTGCATGATTTTCTCATATATGAGAAGCCAATACTTTCTTTTGTATGATTTGTATTTATGTTTCTCGAATGCTAGTTTGTGTAAGAAGCTTTTTTCTATTACTTTTATTGGTCAATGTGAGCCGATAGTCCCCAGGTGAACATTAGTTTCTTCCTTCAATGAAAGGAATGCTTTCCTCTTTCTGACTTTTAATGCAAACCTCATCCAGACTTACGTTGATGTCCATTCTGTGCGATGCCCTGACAGACTTGTGCATACAGCTTGATAATGGTCTTCTTCGTAAAGATTTTACTGTTCTGGCTAACAATGTGTTGAACACTTGATTGAGACATGGACTTCTGAATTTGTGTTAGCTAACAATTCATGGCCTTGTAGGATTATTCTAGAATTCATTCTGAGTGATATTTCTATCCGACTTATGCATAAGCATGATCTTTTTACAGAGATCCTGCCAATTCCGGTAGGAACATGCTGAACATTTGAAAGTGGCATTAAACGGGTGGACTTCTGAATTTTTGTCAGCTACCTGCATGGAGGATCGCACTTTTGTTGTTGGGCAAGAATTCCCTGACGTCAAGGCCTTCAGGAATGCAATCAAAGAAGCTGCCATTGCTCAACATTTTGAGCTTCGTATTATAAAAAGTGACTTGATTCGTTACTTTGCAAAGTGTGCTACTGAAGGTTGCCCATGGCGCATCCGTGCAGTTAAGCTTCCTAATTCCCTGGCTTTTACAATAAGAAGCCTTGAAGGTATACACACTTGTGGGAAGAATGCACAAAATGGGCACCATCAAGCTTCTGTAGATTGGATTGTGAATTTTATAGAGGAAAGACTGCGAGATGATATCAATTACAAGCCAAAAGATATATTGCATGATATTCACAAACAGTATGGGATCACAATACCTTATAAGCAAGCTTGGCGTGCTAAGGAAAGGGGGCTTGCAGCAATTTATGGCTCTTCTGAAGAAGGATATTGCCTACTTCCATCATACTGTGATCAATTAAAGAAAACCAACCCTGGAAGTATTGCAGAGGTTTTCACTACAGGTTCAGATAATCGGTTTCAGCGGCTCTTTGTTTCTTTTTATGCATGCACATATGGCTTTGTGAATGGCTGCCTGCCCATTGTCAGCCTTGGTGGAATCCAGCTAAAAAACAAATACCTTGGTACCTTACTTTCGGCCACTTCTTTCGATGCTGATGGGGGTTTGTTTCCACTTGCATTTGGAGTTGTGGATGAGGAAAATGATGAGAGCTGGATGTGGTTCTTGTCAGAGTTACATAAGGCTTTAGAAATGAATGCTGAAAGTATGCCGAAGTTGACCTTTTTATTTGATGGAAAGAAAGGTATTGTAGATGCTGTAAGGAGAAAATTTTCAAATTCTTCTC
The DNA here is from genome assembly GCA_954870605.1 of Acer campestre. Taxonomy (NCBI): domain Eukaryota; kingdom Viridiplantae; phylum Streptophyta; class Magnoliopsida; order Sapindales; family Sapindaceae; genus Acer; species Acer campestre. Next base: position 174,074 of record CATOZR010000002.1, on the reverse strand, counting down.
AAGCGTTTTGTATGCGCCACTTGAGTGAGAGTATTGGCAAAGAGTTCAGGAACTCCAGGCTTATGCATCTTCTTTGGAAAGCTGCTTATGCTACCTCTACCATTTCTTTTAAAGAAATAATGGCTGAAATAGAGGATGTTTCTTCTGAAGCTGCAAAGTGGTTACAACAGTTTCCTCCTTATCGCTGGGCATTAGTACATTTTGAAGGGATTAGGTATGGTCATCTCTCTTCAAATATTGAAGATTTTAATAGATGGATTCTCGAATTTCGTGAGCTGCCCATACTCCAGGTGATTGAGCAGATTCACAACAAACTAATGGTTGAATTTGAGGCTCGGCGTATGAAAAGCAATTCTTGTTTTTCTGTACTGGCCCCATGTGCTGAGAAGCAAATGATAGAAGCCATCAACCAGGCATCCAGCTATCAGGTCCTTAGATCAGATGAAGTAGAGTTTGAAGTTTTATCAGCAGAGCGATCAGAAATTGTAAATATAGGAACCCGCTGTTGCTCCTGCCGTGACTGGCAGTTTAACGGAATACCTTGTTCGCATGCTGTTGCTGCACTAATCTCATGTCGAAAAGATGTATATGCCTTTACAGAGAAGTGTTTTACTGTTGCTAGTTACCGTGAAACATATGGTGTAGAGATACATCCCATCCCGGGAAGAATAAAATGGAGGAAGATGAGTGATGATGAGACTGAAGTTGTGCGCCCTCCCAAGTCTCGTAGACCTCCTGGACGCCCAGAAAAGAAACGAATTTGTATAGAGGATCTGAACCGTGAGAAACATGTGGTGCATTGTAGTCGGTGTAACCAAACTGGACATTACAAGACAACTTGCAAGGCAGATAGTATGAATAGCATCGAACAGTTTTAGGTATCTAGATTACTTGAACATTGTAGTTAAGTAGTCGACCAGATTAGGAAACAGGAAATCTATAGTCTATGTTAGAATGTAATTTGTAAGTGGAAGTAACAAGTGATTTTGTGTTAATCTTTGATGGAAAGAGACGGTTAATCACTTGTTAATCTTTTGCAGCTTGAATCTTTTGAATGAGTTGATAGAGATCATTAATGGTTATTAACTTATGTTAATGTAATGTTCACATCACAACCAAACCACTTAAAGAAAAGGATACCTTAGCCAAGGGCTCACCAATTCCTAGGCTAATCACTTGTGCATAAGGGTATTTCACCCTATTTTTTTTATGATGAAAGTGGAGAGATGTGCGAGAGACATGTTTTGATGAACAACAAACAGACTACATGTCTAGAAAGCAGCAGCTCGTGATTACATGGGGGCAGCTGGCACCCCTTCTCACCTATTGACATGTGTTAATACTGGGCCCTATAACACCTATCTCCGTTTCAATTCTCAAATAACTTATATTATTATTATTATTATTCAGTTTAGTTTTATCATTTAAATGTGAGGGAATTGTACAAACATCCCCTGAGGTTTAATAAAATTACACGAATATGACAGTTTTGGCTATATTCGCACAAATTTCACTCAACATTCGAAAATTGTTACACAAACATCCTCTACCGTTAAATGAATCCGTTAGTCTCTACCGTTAAATGAATCCGTCAGTCAATGGTCAAACATGTAAAAAGTCTAAAATACACTCTATTTTTATTTTTATTTTTATTTTTAAATAAAAAATTTTAAAATAAGATAATTTTTTTCTTAAATCTTTTATAAAACATGAATTTATCTTAAATCTGAAACATTGAAAAAAAAAAATTAGTTTGTGCAATTTCCCATTGATTTTAAATAAATTTAAAATTTAAAACTTATTTATTATTAAATTGTTTAAAAAAAACTATTTTTTTATTTGTTAGGATGAATTTTTTTTTCTCTAGGTTTCTGATTTAATATACATTAATGTTTTCTAAAATATATTTTTTTAATATTTTTTAATCTTATTTTTTAGTTTATTTAAAATAAAAATAAAGAGTATTTTGGACTTTTTACTGTTTTAACCATTGACTAACGGATCCATCTAATGGTAAGGGATGTTTGTGCAACAACATTCAAATGTTAAGGGAAGTTTGTATATATATGGCTAAATCTGCCATATTTGTGTAATTTTATCAAACGTTGAGGGATGTTTGTGCAATCCCCCCTTTAAATGTGGACTAACTCGATTGCAAGCGTGGACCAACTAGTAGAATATTAAACTCATAACCAGATCTATATTATTTAATGAAGTCAATGTCACACTTTCACTAGTTTCATACACCTGAAACTAGAATTGTTTTTTACTAGTTTCATACATGTGAAACTAGTATTGTTTTACAAATGCACTAGTTTCATACACGTGAAACTAGTATAATAAGAATAAGTATTGATAAATGAAAAAAAAAAATCAAATAAAAATATTATTAATAAATATTCAATATTAGTCTCATTTTAAACTAGATGAGACCTTTCTAATGGTATAATTGTCATGGTAATAAATTTATAATTTAAACTTATTTTATATTAATTGAATTTAATTAAAAATGTAAAAGGATATAAATGTCAAATATTTATTTATAAATATGGACATGAGGGTAAAAAAGGAATATAAAATGTTAAAAGTCAATTTAGAGTTAGGTATTTTGTACTCTAAATTTAGAGTAGCAATCTTACAAACCCTAATTTTTTTTTGGCAATAGAAATTTGGACTATGGTGGGAGCAACTGATACTTTATTTTGGAGTTCATACTCTATTTCAAATAACGGTGGGAGATGCTCTCAAACTTTGGGAGAAAATAAAATAAACCCTAAAAAATAGTCTGTAACACCACAAATCTGGGACCCAACGGACCGGGATGTTACGTGATTCGAACCTTACAAAAACCTTAATTCATAAATATTTATAATTAGAATCATCAACAATATATCCACCAAAATACAATACCCAAACCTGATACCATTGATTTCACTAAACTTCCAGATTCTACCGTAATTACAAAATTAAATGAATCGAGCGCTTACAGCACGTACAAACATGAAATTAAAACCTCTGATGATACATATCTCTCATATGCTAATGCAAACCCCATCCCTTCTAAATCCATGAACTCAATCTGTAAAATGGTGGTGACGAGGGGTGAGCCGTCAACTTGGTAAGTAAATTCATGCATAACATGTAAAATAAATAATCTTTGTAAAACCTTTATGTTCAAAACCTTGCTCATAAACCCTTTCGGAAAATATCCCAACAATGTATTATTTAGTAAAACCAGAATTTGAATTTAATACAATTGACGTACTTAAATATCAATAAAACGGTTGGAGTAATACTTAAAATCATAATCGTAAATCATAAAACATCTCATAAAACGATATAACAATAGCTTTAAAGTATAAACCGTATTCTTTTCATAAAACGGTAAGCATATAGCTTTATAATATCAACAATAATCAATATATCAGTTAGCTCATGTTTCATAGTGTTACAAGTACCTGTGTGACGCGGCAACAGTATGTCACAATTTACCTGTGTGACGCGGCAACAGTGGTAACTACAGAACAATGAGCCAAAACGGTTTTATAAAATTACATATAATTAAATAACACTTTTTTTTTTTTTTTTTTTTTTTTTGTATAACCATAACAGTATAAACCAAAACAGTAATATTTTTTTAGCACAATAACAGTGTTTTATAACGGTAGGCATTTGGCTTGTGGCTGGGAAGGTTTGCACACAATAGTGGAATCCACTCTTTCTTGCAAGAAGTAGATAGTAGTTCCCTTAAGGGTTGATTCGAGACTTGAACAATATGAGCGCTCTCCTAATTTCATGAGGAATGTAGGATTTATTGTTCATTAGAGAATCAATGGTAATTGATAGAAAGATGTAATTAGAGCTGGGTCATATTAGAGGGGTATAATGGACATTATGACCCAGCTCTAATTATGAACTACTTGTGGAAGATCATACCATATGTAATAGTTATATCGATGGACAACAAGAGTTATTGGTTTGTGTAAAAGTGTCTACAGTTGAGAGAGTGCAACTTCGGGTTTTTAGTGGAATAACACCGAAGTTAATAATCATGAAATATTACTTAAAGAGTTTAATTAATTATTTCTAAGGATTATTGGAGTTCAAAATACTGTGGGTCTATTAGGTCCCCTTGCTAGCCCAATTAATTAAGGTAACAAGGGTCACGATTAATTAATTGGATTGTCCAATTAAATTGTGTTACGAAAGTGACACGTGTCTCTTCAGGAATTAATTGAATAATGAGATTATTTAATTAATGAATATTAATGATTATGTTAATTAAATAATTAGATTATTTAATTGTGTAATTAATCATTAGATGGAGGTTGTTGATTGATATTTAATTTTGAATGAAGAAAAGATAATTTGATTATTTTATTTTCATTAAATTAAATATTTAAATTTGAATTTAAAAGAGTTTGAATTCAAATCAAATTAAAACAATTAATATTAGTTAATATCTTTAAAGATATTAGATATCTTAAAAGATTTAATTAATTAGTTTAATTTTAATATATATATATATAATATATGTTTTATAAAGAAAACGGATGACATTTGTATGAGATACAAAGACAATTGATTTGATCAACTAAACCAACATCAGTTCACGCTAAAAGAGAGAAAAGAAAGAATGAGGGTGGCGGCCACTTAAAAAGAAAAAGAGTTTTTATTTATTTATTTATTTATATTTTTATTTGGTTTCTTGTTCATCACAAATAAAGTGTGGCCGAATTCATCTGACAACAAAACAAGAGTTGTTTTGTATTTCTTTCTTTTTCAGGTTCATGAGTACTGTGACGCGCCCACACGCCGTTATCAGTTCCGAGAGATAGCGAAGAAAATCAAGTGGTTCAAATCAAGAGCAGATCGTATTAAAGTGAAGGAGCCTCCTACATAGGTATGAAGAAAATTGTTTCTTCTCTTCTCTTTTATATATTTCGATTTCGATTTCTTATTTTTACTGTTCTGAGAAATAGATCCTAGGGTTTACTTATCGCAGTATTTCTTTATGAAATAATATTTTTAAAAAGTTCATTCCGCTGCGCGATCGGTAAAGCGGGGTCCCAACAAGAGGATGCAGTACCCGCACTAGAGTTGAGAAACGATTAGATAGAGCTTTGTTTCGAATGGTTGCATTTCCTGTTGGTAGGAAATTTCGTGTATGGCTCTTCCCCATATTTGTTCTGATAATTGTCTGTTGTTGGTTCGGTTGTCAGATTTTCAGGTTTCTAGTCCTAGGCCATTTCAATTTTAGAGCATGTGGTTAGAGCATCATGATTTTATAGCTATTATTCGCAAGATTTGGAGCTCTCCAATTGTGGGTAGGTCTTTTTAGGTAGTTATCAGTAAGCTGAGGAGCTTGAAGAAGGCTCTCAAGACTTAGAATTGAGAGAGTTTCGGGGATCTTAATTCTGCCATTACTGGGAAATCTGTAAAGCTTCATTCTATTTAGCTGGATCTGTCTAACTAAGGTTTTTTAGATGATCTTTTTATGGCTAAGGCGAGTGTTCATTCTGAGCTGGATGTGTTGTTACAAAGAAATGAGTGTTTTTTTCAAGATTGGTCTAGAGTTAGATGACTTTGTGATGGGGATCAGAACATATCTTTCTTTGATGCCTATATCAGACGTAGGAAGTATTGTAATGCTATTTCAGCCCTCTTGATTAATAGGGTTCTCTTGGAGGATCAGCCTACCATCAGGGATCATATCATCAGTTATTATTCTGACATCTTTTCCTCGAATGTTTCTTGAGTTAAGAGAGATTTATCATTTGTAGATGATGTGATTCCTTCCTTGGTGATTATTGACTAGCATTCCATCTACATAAGATTTTCATGATACGGTCTTTGCTATAGATACTGCTTATGCCTCTAGGCCACCATTTTGACAAAGGTCGTTTGCGTGTATAAATTCACTTGTCAAAAGATATTTATAAAAACCTCATAAAGCCCTAAATGGTTTAAAAGCACAAGTTTAGCGATAAGTGGGGTGTCGTCCACAAGGATCAGGATTAGCTAAAACTAATTAATACTTAAGCAATATTAATGCAATAAAGATAAATGGTTGATGTTGTGAAATGTGAATGAGCATACATTTAAACTAAACTAGAAATGCAACTAAAAATGCAATACGAATGGAATGAAAGATATATATATATATATGATGGAGACAAAGGAGTTAACGAACTTGTAAGCGAGCATTTGGGCAAATGCAATAAACTCGTAATTACGCACGTTTTAACAAATGTAGCCAACCTAGGGTGTATAGAGTTGGCTATCTATCTCTATTAAGGGGCCAACCTAGGGTGTATAGAGAAGGCCTCTGATCAAGCTAAAATTGGTATGATTTTGGACCTCATTCCCATCTCTTTATACTTGATTCTTTGGCATTTCCCCATATTTATTGTTATTAAATCAAGTGTTTCAGGTTTTATTAGGACTCAAGGGCATTTGTGAAGAAAAGGAGGAATTTGGTGCAAAAAGGAGCATAAGGTGGTGAAACAGGGCATTGTCGCCCTTTGTTAAAGCTATTGTCGCTATGGCGACAGAGAGGTGCATTTCAAAGCAAATTGTCACCACAATGTCGCCACGAGGTCTCCATGGCGACAGAAGAATTAATTCAAGAAGAAAAGTCAACCAGATGTTGTCGCCATGAGATGTCGCCATAGCTACAATAAGGGACAAATGGCGACAACGTAGGGATTCCAACATTGGTGCTCCAACGTTGGACTGTCGCCACGAGGTCGCTATGGCGACAGAACAATCAGATGTTGTTGCCATGAGATGTCGCCATGGCAACAATAAAGGACAAATGGTGACAACGTAGGAATTTCAGTGTTGGCATTCAAGAGGGGTATTCTTGTCATTTCATGCCCATTTCGTACCCTAGCTTTCCTAACCTATAAATTCACCAACTTTTACAGATCATCTATCCTATTCTCTTCTACCAAGCCTCTCTTCAACCTAGGATCACCATAACTCTCCTATCAAATTCCTCCATTTTCTATACTTGAACTATCTTTTCCATCCAAACCTCAACACCAAATCTTGACTACTTTCCTAAATCATTCCTCTTTTCCATTCTCTACATCCCAATACCTTTGTCACTCATCATTAGACACCTACCTATCTAGACACATCCTCTTCTCCTACTCTTTGCACTAGGAGCATCAAAGGAAAGGAAGGATCAAGCACTAAAGAAGGAGGCCCAAGGGTTATTTCCTTACCTATTACTTGCTTTCTATTTATTGCAACAATGTGTAACTAAACTCCTAATATAGGGGATAGATTTGGGGAACATTTGGTTGTGGGTATTTGCTTAAGCTTTGTAATGAATCTCTATATGTGTTCTATTTATTTATTCATTAGATTCTATTCATTATGTGATTGACTTGTATATCCACTTGTTAATTACAATCTTGTTTAGAATAACATGTTATGCAATCATCCTTGGATTGACACCCTTGTGTGATTAAGAACCCAATAAATAGGATAGATTAGTGGAGGGTACATCAACCACACTAATCTAAACTGGATTTGTAACCAACCAATACCACCATGACCCCCTTTCCTTAATCGGTTAGGCATGTGGTGGGAAGATGTTTAGGGTTCATAGTAATGACCTAAACACATCCTAGAAAACAAATGGTTAACATGTAGAGATTGGTCCTTTAAAGTAGCTTAAAAAGCACTACCCATACCCACTTGCTAATCTATCAATTCCTTAGCATCTATGTAAGATCCTTGATTTGTATTGACTTGATTCCATTGTAAAACTCTCTATATTTGTATTAGTTGTTACTTAGGTGGTTCTTGGAAGAAAGAAGCTTCAAAGGTGAAGAAGCAACATCTCATGCAAATATCGTCTTCAAGAGGAAAAACGCGTACTTGGATGCTAAGGTGTCAAGATTCTTCTTCCTCTTGCAAGGCGTAAGCGTACACACACACAATTCACACATGTGTGTCCCTATATCATAGTTCAAACATTTGGTATAACACTTTCACACACATTTAGTATGCACATGCATTTATCTCATTGTTGACAATCTTGTAGATTTGCATGTTTTCTCACTATCGCTTAGATATAGCATGCTTGTGTTGCATAGTGTTAATTTGTTTATGTTTCTTTTATTTTGGACTTGAACATGATCTTAATTTATTCCTTATTGAGTCGCGGTCATTTCGGTTACTCATTCATTAAGTTTCGAGTCCATACGACGTAGTTATGCTACTTTGCATTCTCATTCATTGAGTTGTCTTCATCATCATTTGTTAAAGTTTCATAGTCTTTGTTGTGCGTGAGGGAGTCATGGTTCATAATCCAAAAATAAATTTGAATTCGGAGTTTGGATGCCCAAATACGGTTGAAGAACTCGAGAGGAGTGCGAGGGAGTTTGCTCGGCCAAAGGCCAAGCAATGGAGGCCACGTGTGGACCACATGTGCCACACGGCCAAGGCAGCTCTCTGCTCACGTGTGGCACACATGCCCCACATGTGGATTTGATGTGGCTGCAGCTAATTGGGTCATTTTTCCCTCTCTCTCTTCTTTTTAAATCTCATCCATTCCCTCCCATTCATTCTGAGAAGAAAAAAATTGAAAAAGAAAGACAGCAGAATTTCTTAATATTTTTGGTTTCTTATTTTGATCATAGCTCTCTTATACGAACTTGAAATCGAGTGATCCAAAAGCCAAAATTATTAAACTTGAAGAGAGCTACAAATTCCAAGCATTTTCAGAGTTATTTGAGTTCGTGATTTTTCACAGCAAGCTGATTTTAGTCTGAGTCTCAATCTTTGTATGTGAAACATTTTCTTCTCACTTTCTCTTTTGATCATCTCCTTTATTCTTCCTATTTGATTGATGAAATATGTTGAGAATGATGTTAATTCACACTATAGGTTTGTTTGATAGATTGATTGTTGAGTTGCAGCTTTGTGATCTCATTTGAACATATTTTAGCTAAACTTGATTTATATTAAATTGATTCTAGAAATGTTTTGTATGATGTACTTCATGATGATTTCTAGGTTTAATTTCATGATCTAAGAACTAGGATTTTTAAGTGATATATTGAATATTCTAATCTTGTTCTTATTGATTCACATGCTTTGATTTCTAGATACATTTGTGATTGTGTGTTGATAGCATATCCTAGAATATCTCTAAGCATGTTCATAGAGCTTGATTGATCATCTAGCTTTATTTGATTGTGATTTGCATCATTTGCATCACTTAGATCATTGCCTTGTGATAGGTTGAAGTCTCTTATAAAGTGAGTGAAGCTTTGTATTGAGCAAGAAGACTTGGCTAGGAATGAGTTCCGGATAGCCAAGCAAAAGTCTCAGCAAGAAGTTTTGTACTCCAGATAGTTGAGCTAGGAAAGCTTGACTAGGATCTCTTGATCTAGATTGCTAAGCAAGGAAATCTTCCTAGAGGCTTGAGAGCCTTGGGTAGGGAGTTGCTTTCTAGAGGTGTAGGACACATCTTGGATATAAAGTAGGCTTAGTGAATCATTAGCTCGAGGGTTGATTAGGAGGTGATAGTTTGAAGTGGATATCATAGTGTTGATAGCTTTGAGTGTGTAAGTCCTTTTCATATAGTAGATTTGTTTTGTCGGTGGTTGTGTTATCAACCCGTGGATGTTTCCTCTTTGAGGTTTACCATGTAAAAAACATTGTGTCTCATTTTCACTTTAAATTTATTTATCTTCCATATATTCACATGTATTGATTCATACTATAAAATTTTTAAATCATATCATGTGTTCATTTCATTCTTGTATTATGTAATTTTTGAATATTGGAAGAATTTGGGTCAATACCTATTCGCCCTCCTATAGGTATATTATACACTATTGTTTTAAGGGAATTTCAATTGGTATCAGAACGGGTGTCTAGAAGTAATTAGATAGATCAATATTATTGTGTTTGTGTTGTATTTTGTGTATATTCCATTTTTGTTGCTATGGGTGATTCAATGCCGGAAGGTGCTTTTAGTGGTAGACCTCCACTATTGAATAGTTGTAACTACTCCTTTTAGAAAATTAGGATGAGAGCTTACATTAGATCCAGATGAAAAAGCATGGATGAGTGTTGAGGAAGGTTATGAGATACCTACCAAAAGGATTGAAGATTGCACTATGATTTCGAAGCCTAGAGCCGAATGGACGGCTATTGATTTTGATAATGCTAAATGGCATCATTGGGCGGTGAATGCTATTTTTGGAGGTGTAGATAGTACTCAATTTATCTACATCCAAAACCTTGAATCGGCAAAGGAAGCATGGTGTAAGGATTCCCGGTTTTTGATTGGCTTATTTCGTGGACAAACCACATGTTGGGGTTTGTTTGTAAGGGTAGCTTAGGTGGTGAAGGATCAAGCTTTAAAGCCCTTGTCAAGACCTCAAGAGAAGAAGCACTTCAAAGGTATATTTCTTAGTGTTTCTTGCAATGAAGAGAAGTAGATGCACACACTCACAACACTTGCATAATTCTTATTCTTGAATGTGTTGTGTCTTTATTTTGTGTATGCATTAATGCCTGTTTAATCTCTCTTCATTATTGTTCATATGGTTGCATCTTGCTTGGTATTGCATATCATGGTTAGATTTTAGGATGCTCCATAAGGTGCAATTTTGCGCGCTGTTCTGCGGTCAAGGTCGCAGAAATTAGGCCGCAGAAGTTAGACCAGAATTCACCTTCTCTGGTCTCGTTTTTGCGCCCTTGGGTTTTGCGTTTAGGGGTCGCAAAACTGTCAGGTGCATTTCTGCGCCCTTGAGTTCTGCGGTCCATGGCCGCATAATCAAGCCACAAAACTGTTGAGTACAGTTCTGCGCCCTATGTTCTGCGGTCCGTGGCCGCATAATCAAGGGCGCAGAATCAGCGGTCTTTTGCAAATTTTACAAAACGGCACCACTTCACTTTGGCATACTATATATATGCCTCTTTCTTTTCTAGGTCGTTTTGATGAGTCCAAAAATCATATTTTTCCTCAAGAACACATTTCAAAAGAAAAATTCAAAAGAACTCACTTTTATACACTCAAAATCACATACATGTGCATCAAAGATCATCTAAGCATTTTCTAGCATAGTTAGTTTGCTTATTTGAATGGGTATTGGTCATCACACTTCCCTTGGTATGTTCTTCACTAATCTAATCTGATTTAGTGTTTTATTTATCAAGGCATCTCTTTTATTATTTGAATGATCTTAGATTAATATCTTATATTCAAAATAGAGATTGTTTGTGATGACATGATTGAGTGTTGTATTGTGATAGCTATCTAGGTTTTTATAATCTATTGTTAGCTAAGCTATTTGACATGTCATTTAGCCATTGATATCTAGGATTGCATTTGTTGCCATCTAATCATCCTAGATAAGCATATAGGGTTGCCTAGCTCTTATTGCTTGTATTGAGTATTTTTATATATTCACACATAGGTTGTTTTATCTCTTCATTGAGAATTTAAGTCTTGTTGGCTAAGGTTGCTTAGGCCACAAGCAAGATGGACTAGAGCCACTTTTAAAGGCCCGCGTGGTAGAAGTGGGGGGTTACAGACCGGAGTGTTAGACGAGGTCTACATAGGTTGTAAACTTCATTTCAATTAGTGGATTTCGAGGTTCAAGTGTGGCGCACTAAACAGCCCGTGGTTTTTTCCCAGTGGTTGGGTTTTCCACGTATACATCAAGTGTCATTTATAATTCCGCACCATATTACACTTGTTGTTTTTATATTGTCTATTAGGGGCATTTTCGGAATATTGACCTTAAACGAAAATTGGGTGAAAATTAGTTAAAATCTATTCACCCCCCCCCGCCCCCCCCCCCCCCCCCCCCCCCCCCCCTCTAGATTAATATTGTATACACACTGTGTTAATTTGTGAACTTTCAATTGGTATCAGAGCGGGTTCCTAGATATACTTAGGTGATCCTTGCTCACTTTTGGTGTGTATTGCATTGTGTGTGATTGTTTGATTTCTTCATACATTTTGCATTCATCTCATTTGCATTCATCCAAACACTATGAGTGATATTGGGATGAGCAAAGAGGGAGCGTCGAGCGTGAGGCCACCGTTGCTCACCGGCGTGAATTATGCCTCATGGAAAGGCAAGATGGAGGCATACTTGTGTCAAATCCATGATAGGGCATAGATGGCAATTGAGGATGGGTATGCACCTCCTATGATAACTCCCACTGGTGGAGGAGAACAAGTTCTCAAACCTAAGGCCGATTGGACAAATGGAGAGTTTGAGACTTCGAAGTGGAATAGGAAGGCATGGCACGCCCTTCTATGTGCAGTGGACGAAAATCAGTACAAACTGATACAAAATACTAGGATAGCCAAGGAGGCATGGGATATCTTAGAGGTTGCACACGAAGGAATCGATGTTGTCAAGGATTCCAAGCTACAAGTCCTTCAAACGCAATTTGAGTTGCTCAAGATGGAGGAGGACGAGTGCTTCAATGACTTTGAAGTCAAGTTGATGGATATTGTCAATCAAAGCTATCAACTAGGTGATCCATACTCGGATAGGAGAGTTAACTAGAAAATTATGAGGTCTCTCCCCGCTAGGTTTGAATCAAAAGTGACGGCTTTAGAAGAAAATTCTGAATATAGGGACATGAAGCCGAGCGAGGTTATTGGAAGACTCCTCGCCTATGAGTCTAGGATAGGTCCTAGCACTTCACCTCCTAAAAAGCAAAAATGGATTGCTTTGAAAGCTTCCAAGGTTGAGAAGGAGGAAAAAGATGACTCGGACGAAGACACGGCTTTATTGCTTAGAAGGTTCAAGAAGTTTGTCAAGTTCGAGAAGAACGGTTATGGATCCAAAGGTCAAGATTTGAAGAAAAAGGCCCCTTTCAAGAGATTTGAGCCTAGGCAAGAGAATAGTGAAAGGAAAGGGATCCAATGCTATGAATGTGGCGGTATAGGACACATCTCACCCGATTGTGGGAATTTGAAGAACAAGACGGGAAAAGTTATGGCCGCCATATGGAGTGATAGTGATAACTCCGGAGAGGGAGATAAGTCATCAAGTGATGATGAGCTTACCATTAACTATACGGCTTTTGGAGCCACTTTTGTAGAAGATAAAGTTGATGGTAAGAAAAATGTGACAAGTGATCCCATAGAAGAAAGAGATGAAGAAGTAGCTCTAGATGTGGTTGGGGTAGCTACTCATTGGGATATGTCCATTACTTCACCAAGAGACAAATTTGATGATCTTGATGAAGAAGATGACTCCATTGGTGAGTTGGAGAACATTGAAGATGACTCAAGTGTTGAGAATTTGTCACCTATCTCTACAAAAGGAAGTGTAGAGAAAATGGATGTTCATGACTTTATAGTCAAGTGTGAAAGTTCTATGATGAAGAATAAAAGAAAGATAAAGATTTTAGAGGAAGAAAATCTAGAACTTTCTTCACACAATGACCACTTAAGTAAGCAAGTGGAGATGATGGGTCTTAAAGACAATGTTGAAAGCTCTAGGTTAGAGAATGAAAAAGAGATTCAAAGTTTAAAGGAAGAAAATCTTAGGCTTTCAACACTTGTTGACCACTTGAGTAGTGAAGTGGTAAGATCCATGAAGGATGAAGACAAGCTAAAAGATGAACTAGCTTTGTCTAAGAGGAATGAAGAAGGGTTGAAAAGAGAGCTTAGGAATGCTAGAAAATTGATCACTAAGTTGACCTCTAGCACGGAAAAACTCAACCACTTGTTGAGTGTTGGAAAAGGCCCTAGCGACAAAAGAGATCTTGGCTTTGAAGAAGACAAGGAGAGGCTCACTCCTAACAAGACCACATTTGTCAAGAGCTTAGGCAAGAGAGAGACTTCACCGCTGCAAACTCCTAGGAAGAAGATTGATCTAGGACAATGCTCTCATAGTGCACAAGTGAAGGTAGCTTCAAGGAGACAACCTCAAGCTCAAAGAGTTCCTCATGCTAACTTCCCTCAACCTAAGATCCACAAAGGGAAGACACCTATCATGCAAGCTCAATTGAACGAGCAACCTTGTCTTGGTCAACAACAAAGAAGGAGAGATCCTATCCAACAACCGAGACAACCACAACGACATGGGAATGCACCAAAGCATGCACACGGGAATGGTATGATTCCTAACTTTATTCCCACTTGTCATTTTTATGGTATTGATGGTCACATAAGACCAAGTTGCTTTTATTACATTCAAATGTGTAGAGTTAAAAGCATGATAGAAAAGAGAAAGGCTAGAGCTAGAATGCATGTTAACATAAAGGAAGAAACTCATTTGCTTGATCCTTTAACTTCAAAGCTCTAGAACCTTTATCCACTAGGAAGAAAAATATATCACCTAAGTGGATAAGAATAAATTATGAACCCGCTTGTTACGAGACTAACAAGTCTCATATAGGTTCAACCGAGTCTAATGGACTTGGAAGGTCCATAGGACCTAATGACCTTCTTTGTTGAAGGGTGGTTTTTGACCCCATATGGGGAACTCAAGCAAAGAGAGTTTTTGCATACTTGATGCATGCAAAATATTTTAAAGATCTTATGCTTCTTTGTTGATTGCTTGAGTAAGCTTGGTTGCACATATGTATATATGTTTTCTATTCAATAAGTGTGAACCTTGCTTTGTTTTCAATCCATGTCATATTTATGTTCAAACATGCATTTTTGGACTAGGAAATTTACATAGGAAGTATGATTTGAATGACCTATAGTTATTTCCATGACATGATGATTCTTTATAACATGCTAAATGCCATATGAAAAGCATAAAATTCAAATTGTAGGGAAAAATAACGTACCCGCAGCGGAAGCGAGACTAGAAAATAGTGTTTGGGTAGCTTTTAAAATTTTTCCAATTATGAACCTTAAACCCTTTTGATTAATCAAACATATATATATAAGAAAGTAATAAAATATATTAATACCTCTTGTAGCGTGATCCGATTGACTTGCGTCGATGGTAATCCGCAAGATCTTCAATCCTAGCACGAACGTGGATCACCTAGGAGCGTGGTCTCCCTTTCTTTGAATTGCAAACCTGTGATTGGATTCAACAAACTTTTCTTGATCCGTTAGTCCCAAAAACAATCTAAAAGAACCTAAGATTATTCCGGTCACTTTTGAGTTCTCAATCTAATGATCGAAACTCGCGTGAACCTTAATCGATATAGTATTCACAAGCTCATAGATGAATAAGCAACTAGAATACAATCAAAGAATAATCTATGTTCTTTTTGTTCTTAGTAGAATAATAGATTTCTTGCTATGAGTTGAGAAGAAGAAGAAGAAGAAAAATTCTGCACATTAGCACTAGGGGGTGGCCGAAATCTATATGTATACATATATAGGTGGCCGAAAATTTCTCTTCTTTCTTACCCTAGGGTGACCGAAATCCTTGACCAAAACTAATTAGGGTTGCCGCAATTTTACTCCTAAAATATTGGAGATTTAGTTGCACCCTAATTCCTATTTTGTTTAAGATTTCCAAACCCTAATCAAACTCAATAATCTTTTATTCCTTATTTGACTAAAATAAAAAGACTTCCTATTTGATTAAATAAATAAAATTAATTATTTATTTCCTTGTCAAACAAGTCTTTCTATTTAATTATACTACTACCAATAGTATACAAATAGGAATCATATTTCCTATTTAGAAAAGATTTGTTACTTTAATTAAACAATTAATTAAGCAATTAATTAATTCTTATTTAATTAAATAATGAAACAAAATAATATTAAATGCTAATATAGCATCTTGCCGCCCCACATCTGTATTGGGCCAAATATTATTTTTCCTATTTCATTTAATCCATAGGACTTTAAATAAAAAGCCCACATGTGAACTAGACCCATTCTTACTAAAAGAAACAAGCCCACATGTTATCCATTAATATATAAATATAATTGTGCAGCCCATTACATAAATAATGTGCAAATTATATTCTTAATATATTAAATTGCAATTCTAGATGGACCCTAAATTGGTCCGGTAGAATATTTCAAGTGATCCATGCAAGTCCGTGTGGATTGGGGATCTTGGCGGGCTATCTAAATTTAAGCTCCAATAGACATAACCTAATCACAATCAACAAATGATTCACTTAGGTCCGATCCATTAATTTTAGCTCATTCCACTAAAGAGCTAAAATTGAACTCTTAAATAAAGACAGAAAAGGAAGATGCTTCCTCATTCATACCCTAGACAATCATATTGGAGATAGTGTATCCTCGTGATTAATATCAGTAATCGCCAAGAGTTCATAGACCGCCTATAACTCTCCAAGTTACCATATTTACTCATATGACCACATTTTGAACTTGGATATTTTGACTTGTCCAGAAGCCATGTTTTCAATAGACACTATTGAAAACTCAACGTTGAGATTTAATATCCAATTACCTCAAAACATCCATATGATGATATTATACTCTCATTTAATAAATGGAGCCACGATGTCCATATCTATAAATGAAGTCCTCTATCGATTAACAAATGAATATCACCAAACTATCGAGGATAGACTATGCGATATAATCGTACTCATTGATAGCTCAAATGATATCACCTGCAACCATAAGTCCATCATTTATCTCAGGATTAAGATAGACTCTCCGATTGTCCTGATAATGAAATTACTTTTATCTACTGACGGTTATAGATAAAGTATTTCATTGTGATCCTGTTCAATGCACCCAGTGCACTAGATCCTTTTGCTCGAAGACACTCCGATGATTTTAGACTCATCATATCTCATTTGATCCCACTCAAATGCTAGCAAAAGAATTCTACAACTTTAACAAGATAAAGACGCCCAACCTTTAACTTAAGTTGTGAACGATATTCAAGACTAACTAAAGAATTGTGTCTACCACATACATATCCAGATGTATGAACAATTCTTCTTTTCTCATAGTCTTTAGACCTTATGATTATTTACTTTAACAATTATTAAACTATAAATGCTATAAGATTTGTTTAAACCAGAAATCACTTTATTAATATGAATAAGATTGTTAATTACACTATTACACTCTTGCTATTGAGCATAATCCTAACAATCTCCCACTTGCGCTATAGCAAATGTGTCAAATCTCTCAAGCCCATATTCTCTAGGTGCCCATCGAAACTCTTCTGAGGTAGAGCCTTTGTGAAGGGATCTGCTAGATTTTCCGCTGACGCGATTTTGGTAATCGTCACGTCACCTCTTTGAACAATCTCCCTTAAAAGATGATATTTCCTTTCTATGTGTTTACCTCTCTTGTGACTTCTTGGTTCTTTCGAATTAGCCACTGCTCCACTGTTGTCACAGTAGATAGTGATCTGCTTATTCGCACTAGGAACCACTTCCAAGTCAATTAAGAATTGACGGAGCCAAACAGCCTCTTTGGCAGCCTCGCATGCAGCAACATACTCAGCTTCCATGGTGGAATCAGCAATACAAGATTGCTTGATACTCCTCCATATAACTGCTCCTCCTCCAATAGTAAACACAGCCCCTGATGTGGATTTTCTGGAGTCAGAATCTGATTGAAAATCAGAATCTGTATACCCAACGGGAATCAAATCCCCTCCAGAGTATACAAGCATATTATCTCTCGTTCTCTTGAGATACTTGAAAATATGCTTGACTGCCGTCCAGTGATCAGGACCAGGCTTCGATTGAAACCTGTTAACTATGCCAATAGCAAAACAAATATCTGGTCTAGTGCAGAGCATTGCATACATGAGACTTCCAACTGCCGAGGCATATGGAACTCTACTCATGAACTGCTCTTCATGCTCATTCTTAGGAACTTGTTCCTTAGAAAGCTTGATTCCATGTCTGAAAGGTAACATACCTTTCTTGGAATCCTGCATGGAAAACCTAGACAAGATTTTGTCTATGTATGAAGCTTGGGATAATGCAATCGTTCTATTCTTTCTATCCCTTATAACT
This sequence comes from Acer campestre, assembly GCA_954870605.1. NCBI lineage: Eukaryota > Viridiplantae > Streptophyta > Magnoliopsida > Sapindales > Sapindaceae > Acer > Acer campestre. The sequence continues at coordinate 156,131 of CATOZR010000002.1, read as the reverse complement.
TGGATACCTAGAATAAAACTTGCTTCTCCTAAGTCCTTCATATCAAATTGTTTTGCTAACCATTCTTTTACTGATGTCAATACACCTACATCGTTTCCGATGAGTAGTATATCATCAACATAAAGAATCAGGAAAACCAACTTGTCGCCCTTAATCCTCTTGTATACACAAGGTTCGTCAAGATTCTGAATAAATCCAAAACCTTTGACTGCTTGATCGAACCTTATGTTCCAGGATCTGGATGCTTGCTTTAATCCATATATGGATTTCTACAACTTGCATACCTTTTCCATTTGGCCCTTTTCAATGAATCCCTCTGGTTGCATCATGTAGATGCTTTCGTCAAGACTTCCATTAAGGAAAGCTGTCTTGACGTCCATTTGCCAAATCTCTAGATCTAAAGATGCTGCAATGGATAAGAGTATCCTAATGGATTTAAGCATGGCCACAGGAGAGAAGGTTTCCTCGTAATCGATACCTTCTTTCTGTGTATACCCTTTAGCTACCAGTCTAGCTTTAAAGGTTTCCACCTTTCCATCCATACCTCTTTTCCTCTTGTATACCCACTTGCACCCAATGGGTTTTATCCCTTTAGGCAAGTCTACAAGGGACCAGACTTTGTTATTGAACATAGATTCAATCTCAGATTGCATTGCCTTTTGCCAATGGCGACTATCAACATCCTCCATAGCTTCCTTGTACGTATAGGGATCATCGTCGTCCGGGAGATTCTCTACAGATTCTCCCAGACCGATGTATCTTTCGGGTTGTGTTCTAACCCTCCCACTACGACGAGGAATGGTAGGTTGTTGACCTTGTGTTGGATCGGAACTTACAATTGGGTTAGGTTGTGTAACCTCTCGTGGAATTGTATCTCCTGACATCTCATTCAGGACAATTCTACTTTTAGGCACAAAATCATTCATATAGTCCTTATCCAGAAATTTAGCATTTGTCGAAACAAATACTTTAAGATCTGAAGGACTATAAAAATAATATCCTTTAGTTTCTTTCGGATACCCTACAAATATACATGTTTCTGAACGGGACTCCATCTTTTCTGTCTTTCCTTTTAACACGTGCGCAGGACATCCAAATATCCTTAAGTGTTGTAAACTAGGCTTGCGCCCAGTCCACAACTCATGCGGTGTTTTAGGAACAGACTTAGATGGTACACGGTTTAGAATGTATATTGCAGTTTGTAAAGCATATCCCCAGAAAGAAATAGGAAGTGTTGAATAACTCAACATCGACCTAACCATATCCAAAAGAGTTCTATTTCTCCTTTCTGCTACCCCATTTTGTTGAGGTGTACCAGGTGCAGAAAACTGAGAAACTATCCCATTATCAATAAGATATTGCTGAAACTCACCAGATAGATATTCTCCACCACGATCAGATCTCAAGATTTTTATGTGTTTCTCAAGCTGATTTTCCACTTCAGCTTTAAATGCTTTGAACATGTCAAAAGCATCCGACTTATGTCGCATGAGATACACATATCCAAATCTTGAGTAATCATCTGTGAAAGTGATGAAGTACTCATATCCACCTCTAGCTTGAATGCTCATAGGTCCACATACATCAGTGTGTATCAATCCTAAACATTCAGTGGCTCTGGCACCTTTGGCAGAGAACGTCCTTTTGGTCATTTTACCTTCCAAACAAGATTCACAAGTTGGTAGATCATCAACCTTTAAGTCACTCAAAGGTCCGTCACTTACCAATCTTTTAATCCTATTAAGGTTAATATGACCTAAGCGTAAATGCCAAAGGTAGGTTTCATCTTTTGATAATTAACTCTTTTATGATCAGGTTCCGTTATTTCTGTGTCTAACGAGTGAGAGATATTTCTATGCAAGAAGTATAGACCGTTTTCCAATGCACCTTTGCAAATAACTTTGTCATTCTTACTAATAATAAAAACTTTATTAAAAGTAACCGAATATCCAAATTTATTCAAACAAGAAACTGAAATTAAATTCCTCTTGAATTGAGGTACATAATAAACGTCTATCAAATCTAAATGCCTTCTAGAATCCAAACAAACTCTAATATCTCCCACTGCACTTGCAGACACTAACGTTCCGTTGCCCAAGCGCAAATTGATCTCATTCTTATTCAGCCTTCTCTTTTCTTGGAACCCCCATAAGGAATAACAAACATGATTATTGGCTCCAGAGTCTACGATCCAAGAATCTGTAGAATCTGCCAGAAAAACATGTTTCAAGATAATTCGCATTACCTTGTTCCTTCTTATTCTGAGACTTTGGGCAATTACTTTTCCAATGTCTCTTTTCACCACAAAAGAAGCACTTCCTTTTGATCTTGGTTACTTTCTTAGTCTCTTTCTTGGTAGGCCCAAGTTGCTTTTTCTTCTATTATTCCTTGACCTTCTGACGGGTCTTAATAGTAGCAACTTTACCAACCATATGAATCTCTTCTAGAGACATCATCATATCAGCAGCAGACCCTATTCTTTCATGCTGCTATTGCAACACGTCGGAGATTGTAGCCTTTTGGCCATCTCATTAGAGGTCTTCCACTGCTCATACTCGTCTCATTGCATTAGATTCATTAGTAAGAGCAGGTGTTTTAAGAGTAGTTAGAACAAAATTTATATTTTTTCAGCTTGCAGCAACAACCCAATTTTCCTTTTCCATGTGACATAATTATTATTGGTTAAAGTTTTATCTTTCAGGATGTTCATAAGTGATGGGGTCATGATTTCTTAATTAAACAAAAATTAATATAAGTAAATAATCATTATAAAGCACTTTAAATATTTATCTTGAATTAAATGAATAACTCAATCATAAAAATTCAACGGTGATCTAACACCCATAAATGTTACGCCTCCTTTGGGAGTTCGCACCATTTACTAGTTAGACTAGGTCCCACCTAATTGTTAACATAACAACCAGCGTTTTCAATTTTAGCCTTGTAATTTTACTGACAAGAACTCTTTGGAGGATATCAATAAAATTACATTGAGTGTGTTACCAAGATATTGACCCTTAATTTTCTCTCACGAAAATCCCTCCTTTGGGAGTAGATCTCGTTGAGTCCATTGTCTAGTCTATCCTTGTAAGGAAGTATATTGCTTAATTCCATTCATGGATGTCCCTTTGGGGAATTACCATAAAATAATTAAGCTCAACTAATCTTGGAAGCCATAGGTATTACAAAAACACCTTCTCCCACTCAATTATTTAAGGCGTGTGATTAAATCCCATAGAATGATTTACCAAGTTATCTAGATGCCAATTTAGATACCTAAATCATTCAATGCATGTTCATACCAAAAGAGATATATGAGTGGCACTCCTATTCTATATGACATGTTATCATACAATAACAAATATTGTAATATTTAACCATAAATTAAATAGCAACAATTTTGGCCCATCCTAGAAAAACAAATAAATTACATTGATATAGGAATACAAGATCTTCGAGTGGCCCATCACCATAAGCCCATCCTCCAGCCTCCCTCCACGGGATTGCACGGCCCACAACCCCACGTAAGGGGCTGCCATGCGCGGCCCTCTTGGTGGCAAGGCTGCCGTGTGCAGCCCACTGTATTTCGGGCATGCCATGCGCAGCCCAATCCACTCCTAGGGTGCGCACGGTGCTCGTTCTCGGTTCCGGTTGCTTCGTTTCTTCGATACTTCGATGTAGAACGTGTTACAATTTAATTTAATCAAATAAAATTACTGCAGAATTTTTTTTTTTTTTTTTTTATACATGACAGTAAAAAATACTGCACATTATAATAAATAATACATTAAAAACTGCAGCAATTTTTTAATACATAAAAAAAAATCCTAGCAACTACCAAGAAGGAATTATGGCGATGATAGACCACCCTTCTTGTTACAATTCCGAAACCAAAAATACATTGAAAATCTAGAGCCAAAATCGAGCAATAACAATCCACATAAAAACATATATTAATCCATACATCACATGTAATAATATATGCGAATACCTAGAGTGCCATCTCTTTCTAAAACATGCATAATCACAATAAAAGAAATCGATCCACGTATATATACGTTAATTAATTAAAAGGGTTCAACCTAGGCTCTGATACCAATTGTAGGGAAAAATAACGTACCCGCAGCGGAAGCGAGACTAGAAAATAGTGTTTGGGTAGCTTTTAAAATTTTTCCAATTATGAACCTTAAACCCTTTTGATTAATCAAACATATATATATAAGAAAGTAATAAAATATATTAATACCTCTTGTAGCGTGATCCGATTGACTTGCGTCGATGGTAATCCGCAAGATCTTCAATCCTAGCACGAACGTGGATCACCTAGGAGCGTGGTCTCCCTTTCTTTGAATTGCAAACCTGTGATTGGATTCAACAAACTTTTCTTGATCCGTTAGTCCCAAAAACAATCTAAAAGAACCTAAGATTATTCCGGTCACTTTTGAGTTCTCAATCTAATGATCGAAACTCGCGTGAACCTTAATCGATATAGTATTCACAAGCTCATAGATGAATAAGCAACTAGAATACAATCAAAGAATAATCTATGTTCTTTTTGTTCTTAGTAGAATAATAGATTTCTTGCTATGAGTTTAGAAGAAGAAGAAGAAGAAAAATTCTGCACATTAGCACTAGGGGGTGGCCGAAATCTATATGTATACATATATAGGTGGCCGAAAATTTCTCTTCTTTCTTACCCTAGGGTGACCGAAATCCTTGACCAAAACTAATTAGGGTTGCCGCAATTTTACTCCTAAAATATTGGAGATTTAGTTGTACCCTAATTCCTATTTTGTTTAAGATTTCCAAACCCTAATCAAACTCAATAATCTTTTATTCCTTATTTGACTAAAATAAAAAGACTTCCTATTTGATTAAATAAATAAAATTAATTATTTATTTCCTTGTCAAACAAGTCTTTCTATTTAATTATACTACTACCAATAGTATACAAATAGGAATCATATTTCCTATTTAGAAAAGATTTGTTACTTTAATTAAACAATTAATTAAGCAATTAATTAATTCTTATTTAATTAAATAATGAAACAAAATAATATTAAATGCGAATATAGCATCTTGCCGCCCCACATATGTATTGGGCCAAATATTATTTTTCCTATTTCATTTAATCCATAGGACTTTAAATAAAAAGCCCACATGTGAACTAGACCCATTCTTACTAAAAGAAACAAGCCCACATGTTATCCATTAATATATAAATATAATTGTGCAGCCCATTACATAAATAATGTGCAAATTATATTCTTAATATATTAAATTGCAATTCTAGATGGACCCTAAATTGGTCCGGTAGAATATTTCAAGTGATCCATGCAAGTCCGTGTGGATTGGGGATCTTGGCGGGCTATCTAAATTTAAGCTCCAATAGACATAACCTAATCACAATCAACAAATGATTCACTTAGGTCCGATCCATTAATTTTAGCTCATTCCACTAAAGAGCTAAAATTGAACTCTTAAATAAAGACAGAAAAGGAAGATGCTTCCTCATTCATACCCTAGACAATCATATTGGAGATAATGTATCCTCGTGATTAATATCAGTAATCGCCAAGAGTTCATAGACCGCCTATAACTCTCCAAGTTACCATATTTACTCATATGACCACATTTTGAACTTGGATATTTTGACTTGTCCAGAAGCCATGTTTTCAATAGACACTATTGAAAACTCAACGTTGAGATTTAATATCCAATTACCTCAAAACATCCATATGATGATATTATACTCTCATTTAATAAATGGAGCCACGATGTCCATATCTATAAATGAAGTCCTCTATCGATTAACAAATGAATATCACCAAACTATCGAGGATAGACTATGCGATATAATCGTACTCATTGATAGCTCAAATGATATCACCTGCAACCATAAGTCCATCATTTATCTCAGGATTAAGATAGACTCTCCGATTGTCCTGATAATGAAATTACTTTTATCTACTGACGGTTATAGATAAAGTATTTCATTGTGATCATGTTCAATGCACCCAGTGCACTAGATCCTTTTGCTCGAAGACACTCCGATGATTTTAGACTCATCATATCTCATTTGATCCCACTCAAATGCTAGCAAAAGAATTCTACAACTTTAACAAGATAAAGGCGCCCAACCTTTAACTTAAGTTGTGAACGATATTCAAGACTAACTAAAGAATTGTGTCTACCACATACATATCCAGATGTATGAACAATTCTTCTTTTCTCATAGTCTTTAGACCTTATGATTATTTACTTTAACAATTATTAAACTATAAATGCTATAAGATTTGTTTAAACCAGAAATCACTTTATTAATATGAATAAGATTGTTAATTACACTATTACACTCTTGCTATTGAGCATAATCCTAACACAAATGACATGCTCAAATGAAAAAGCATGAATTGATGATTGCATAATTCTTAAATGCAAAACTTGTGTGAAAAAGCTTATGAGACTCAAATTGATTAAAGGATCTTGTATCCGGTCAAAGGATTTTACAATCCAAATGTCTCTCTTTCTTTATTTGTTGAACATGGCTACTATCATACGGGTTTCATATCCGGAAAAATCAAATAGGGTGCAAAGTCGCTCATGCCATGTTTCGCTTATAAAGTTGGATATAGTGTTTATTAAATTGAAAATCAATAAATTCTCTATATCTTTGCTTCTCTCATGACATTGGTAAAATTGGTTTGAATTCATATTAGAAACCTTTGTCATTTGCTTTGCCAAATACCATTGTATTTTGGACTTGAATGCAACATGTCTTGTTTGCAAAGCATTTTTGATTCACACATTTTATGAAAATAAATCTCCTTGTTTCTCTCCAATTATTTGAGTAGCATAAGTGACTAACATGAATATGCAAATATCTTGTATGCTACTATCTCTCTTTGCTATGATTGACCTTGTTGGGGACCACTCCTTTGCCTATATCATGACAAAAAGGGGGAGTAAAATGTGGTAAGGGGAGTTCCTAAATTGTTGTGGCAATTTGTGCATGTTGGGGAGATTACATATTGAGGGGGAGTAACCCATTGAGGGGGAGCATTGCATTCACTTACATTGCATTATGTTGTGCTTATCTTGTTAGGATTATGCTCAATAGCAAGAGTGTAATATTGTAATTAACAATCTTTTTCATATTAATAAAGTGATTTCTGGTTTAAACAAATCTTATAGCATTTATAGTTTAATATTATAATTGTCAAAGTAAATAATCATAAGGTCTAAAGACTATGAGAAAAGAAGAATTGTTCGTACATCTGGATATGTATGTGGTAGACACAATTCTTTAGTTAGTCTTGAATATAGTTCACAACTTAAGTTAAAGGTTGGGCACCTTTATCTTGTTAAAGTTGTAGAATTCTTTTGCTAGCATTTGAGTGGGATCAAATGAGATATGATGAGTCTAAAATCATCGGAGTGACTTCAAGCAAAAGAATCTAGTGCACTGGGTGCATTGAACTGGATCACAATGAAATACTTTATCTATAACCGTCAGTAGATAAAAGTCTTTTCATTATCAGGACAATCGGAGAGTCTATCTTAATCCTGAGATAAATGATGGACTTATGGTTGCAAGTGATATCATTTGAGTTATCAATGAGTACGATTATATCGCATAGTCTATCCTCGATAGTTTGGTGATATTCATTTGTTAATCGATACAGGACTTCATTTATAGATATGGACATCGTGGCTCCATTTATTAAATGAGAGTATAATATCATCATATGGATGTTTTGAGGTAATTGGATATTAAATCTCAACGTTGAGTTTTCGATAGTGTCTATTGAAAACATGGCTTCTGGACAAGTCAAAATATCCAAGTTCAAAACGTGGTCATATGAGTAAATATGGTAACTTGGAGAGTTATAGGCGGTCTATGAGCTCTTGGCGATTACTGATATTAATCACGAGGATACACTATCTCCAACATGATTGTCTAGGGTATGAATGAGGAACATCTTCCTTTTCTGTCTTTATTTAAGAGTTCAATTTTAGCTCTTTAGTGGAATGAGTTAAAATTAATGGATCGGACCTAAGTGAATCATTTGTTGATTGTGATTAGGTTATGTCTATTGAAGCTTAAATTTAGATAGCCCGCCAAGATCCCCAATCCACACGGACTTGCATGAATCACTTGATATATTCTACCGGACTATTTTTGGGTCCATCTAGAATTGTGTTTAATGTATTAAGAATATAATTTGCACATTATTTATTTAATGGGATGTTTAATTATATTAATATATTAATGTAAGACATGTGGGCTTGTTTCTTTTAGTAAGAATAGGTCTGGTTCACATGTGGACTTTTTATTAAAGTCCAAATGGATTTAATAAAATAAGAGAAACAATATTAGGCCCATTTTTTGATATGGGCGGCAAGGTTGATTTAATTAGCCTTTTTTATATTGTTTATTTTATTAGTTAATTAAATGGAAATTAATTAATATATATTAATTAATTATTTAATTAAGAATCAAATCTTTTTCTGATTAGGAAATATGTTTCCTAGAAGTATACTATTGGTAGTAGTATATTTAAAATAAAAGACTATATTTGATAAGTAGATAAATAAGGAATATTATTTATCTAGTCAAATTAGGAAGTCTTTTAGATAGTCACAAATTCACTAAAGAGTTGGATTAGGGTTTAAATATTATATTGATATGGCAATTGCATATCTAGATATATAATATATTTATATGATATATAGTAAATATATTATATAACGCAGCAGTGTTTGAATAAAACTATATGTGTATATATAAGAGATGTGCAGTAATTGCACAAGAGATAAATATACTAACATATATTATAGGCGTGAAGGTTTGAAAATATATACAGATATATGCGTGCAGTTTTGAAACAACATATATATATATATATTAGGCGTGCATAAATACAAATATATATATATTCTTAATATATTTTTCAAAACCCTAAGTTCTTGCTTTGAAAAGAATTTTTTTTTTTTTGAGAGAAAATAAAATCCAACTCTAAGTGTAGTGAGAAATTCTGCCAAGATAGATTGAGAGAAAAGATTGTTCTTGTTTCGATAGTGCACTACTAGCCTTACATCAAAAGGTTTATTGTGCATAATTTCGAATTAGGTTCACGCGAGTTTCAATCTAACGATTGTGAATTCAAAAGTGACCGGGACATTCTTAGCAATCTTTTGGAGTTTATTGTGACTAACAGAAATCAGAAAAGTTTTTGTTATCCATTCTCAGGTACACAATTCAAAGAGAAGGGAGACCACGCTCCTAGGTGATTCACGTTCGTGATCGGATTGGAAGATCTTGCGGATTACCATCGACGTAACGTCAATCGGATCACGCTACAAAAGGTATGATATCTTCTGTCGTATATATGTTTAATTAATTAAAGGGTTAAGGTTCAAACATGGGAAAATTTTTAAAAGCTACTCAAACTATTTTTTTTAGTCTCGCTTCCGCTGCGGGTACAATTTTTCCCTACATATCTTTCGTAAATGCAAATGCTTGGTTTAGCTCACATGATTAATCTCACATGAATGTGTATTGGAACATATAGAAACCTTGTTTTTCAGGGATTGATTGTTCTACAAGAGATTGAAGACTTCAAGATTTTATTTATTATATCTCTTTGTAATGTAGAAAATCATTGTAGACCCATAGTTTCTATTTTGTTGTGAGAAATTAATGTGAGTGGTGGTTTTGTCACGAAATAGCCAAAGGGGGAGATTGTAAGGATTCCCGGTTTTTGATTGGCTTATTTCGTGGACAAACCACATGTTGGGGTTTGTTTGTAAGGGTAGCTTAGGTGGTGAAGGATCAAGCTTTAAGGCCCTTGTCAAGACCTCAAGAGAAGAAGCACTTCAAAGGTATATTTCTTAGTGTTTCTTGCAATGAAGAGAAGTAGATGCACACACTCACAACACTTGCATAATTCTTATTCTTGAATGTGTTGTGTCTTTATTTTGTGTATGCATTAATGCCTGTTTAATCTCTCTTCATTATTGTTCATATGGTTGCATCTTGCTTGGTATTGCATATCATGGTTAGATTTTAGGATGCTCCATAAGGTGCAATTTTGCGCGCTGTTCTGCGGTCAAGGCCGCAGAAATTAGGCCGCAGAAGTTAGACCAGAATTCACCTTCTCTGGTCTCGTTTTTGCGCCCTTGGGTTTTGCGTTTAGGGGTCGCAAAACTGTCAGGTGCATTTCTGCACCCTTGAGTTCTGCGGTCCATGGCCGCATAATCAGGCCGCAAAACTGTTGAGTACAGTTCTGCGCCTTGTGTTCTGCAGTCCATGGCCGCATAATCAAGGGCGCAGAATCAGCGGTCTTTTGCAAATTTTACAAAACGGCACCACTTCACTTTGGCATACTATATATATGCCTCTTTCTTTTCTAGGTCGTTTTGATGAGTCCAAAAATCATATTTTTCCTCAAGAACACATTTCAAGAGAAAAATTCAAAAGAACTCACCTTTATACACTCAAAATCACATACATGTGCATCAAAGATCATCTAAGCATTTTCTAGCATAGTTAGTTTGCTTATTTGAATGGGTATTGGTCATCACACTTCCCTTGGTATGTTCTTCACTAATCTAATCTGATTTAGTGTTTTATTTATCAAGGCATCTCTTTTATTATTTGAATGATCTTAGATTAATATCTTATATTCAAAATAGAGATTGTTTGTGATGACATGATTGAGTGTTGTATTGTGATAGCTATCTAGGTTTTTATAATCTATTGTTAGCTAAGCTATTTGACATGTCATTTAGCCATTGATATCTATGATTGCATTTGTTGCCATCTAATCATCCTAGATAAGCATATAGGGTTGCCTAGCTCTTATTGCTTGTATTGAGTATTTTTATATATTCACACATAGGTTGTTTTATCTCTTCATTGAGAATTTAAGTCTTGTTGGCTAAGGTTGCTTAGGCCACAAGCAAGATGGACTAGAGCCACTTTTAAAGGCCCGCATGGTAGAAGTGGGGGGTTACAGACCGGAGTGTTAGACGAGGTCTACATAGGTTGTAAACTTCATTTCAATTAGTGGATTTCGAGGTTCAAGTGTGGCGCACTAAACAGCCCGTGGTTTTTTCCCAGTGGTTGGGTTTTCCACGTATACATCAAGTGTCATTTATAATTCCGCACCATATTACACTTGTTGTTTTTATATTGTCTATTAGGGGCATTTTCGGAATATTGACCTTAAACGAAAATTGGGTGAAAATTAGTTAAAATCTATTCACCCCCCCCCTCTAGATTAATATTGTATACACACCGTGTTAATTTGTGAACTTTCACATGAGATACTTTGCAAACTACTAATGAGGGTACATTGGCGGTTCGAAGGTCTATAGTACAAATGCTTACTTCTCAATTTGAATGTCTTGTTATGAATGACGATGAGAAGTTAGTAGACTTCCAAACTAGACTCTTGAGTATCACCAACCAAAGTCAAACTTTGGGAGAGCTATATCCACAAGAGAGAATTAATTGGAAGATCTTGAGATCCTTACCTAAGAGATTTAATGCAAAGGTGACCGCAATTGAAGAAAGCAAGAATGTCGATCTTATGAGGGTTGATGAGCTTCTTGGGTCTCTACAAACTTATGAGCTTGGGTTCAAGCCGAAGATTGAGGGTAAAGGGATAGCATTCAAGGTAACCAATGAGAAGAGTGAAGATGATGTGGCTAGTATGGTGAGAACTCTCAAGAAATTTCTAAAGAACATATGTTCTAAGAGAGAGGAAGTCAAGAAGAAGATCATTCCAAAAGAAGTGGTAGATTGCAAGGATAAATCTAAGAAGAAGCTAATTCGATGCCATGGATGCAATGAGATTGGATTTAACTCTTCCAAATATGCTAATGGGAAAAAAGTGTCTAAGAAAGGCTTAGCAATGACGGCTTCTTAGAGTGATGTGAGTGTGAGTGATGTAAAAGAGGAAGAGGAGTCCTCGGATGAACGAGAATATACTAGCAATTACATTGCTCACCCGGCTATATTTGAAGGAAGATTTGAGGATAGTAGTGAAGACTCCTCAAGTAATAAGGAAAGTGAATACTCTTTGAATAGTGAAGATAGTGAAATCTCCTCCAATCATAAAGAGTTTGAAGTCTCCTCAAATCAAGATTATATTAGCTTCAATGACAAGATCCTTTAACAAAAGAATGAAGAGAACAACAAGTTGAAGTTGATCAATGCCAATTAAGTGGTGATAATTAAAGCTCTTGACAATGAAAAGAGAATGTCTTTGAAGAAGATGAGCAAGCAAAGTGAAGTCATCAAGGAGCATGAAAATACCATTGAAAAGTATTTTTCAAAGGTGGAAAAAAGTGCTCAAGAGCTAGATGATCTAAGAGAAGACTTTACTATGAAGTTGTTTGCCATGGAGGGAGAGATTAAGCAAACACTTTGACTATCTTGAAGATAAAGGAGTGTGAGCTTGAAGATGAAGTCAAAGTGCTCAAAGAATCTATTAATGGCATGAAGATTGGAGCCATTAAGCTTGATGTAGTAATAAAACTTGGAAAGCATCAAGCTCACATGTTGATAACTATTCTTTTAAAGCAAAAACACGGATGAATATCAGTTTGACCTATTTTTGGAAATGCTTTAGTTGGATAGGTGTGGAAATTGTTTGCATGTTGATATCACAATTACTCCTTCTATATATGTGATAAGCATTCACACACACACACACACACACACACACATATATTTGGCTTATGTGCTTGATTCATTAGCAATGTGAGAATATTTTTGAGAGATTAATGAAAATCTAGGATTCTCTCTTGGACTTTGGAAAATGATAAAATAATTTCTCTTATTGCTTGAATGTGTGAATGTGTGAGTGCCTTGTGAACAAATCTACTTGGAGATAATATATGGAGCATATGTTAAGGGAGAGCTTTAGTTTATTCAACTACGTTTTCTATACGATTTGTTTGCTTAATATCTTGTTCTTTATCTCTTGTGCCCTTTGTCTATTCCTTGATAAAAAGGGGGAGAAACCTCACCATATAATTCCGCACCATATTACACTTGTTATTATTATTGACTAGATTGGGGTATTTTCGTAATATTGACTAATCGCGAAAATTGGGTAAAATTGTTAAAATCTATTCACCCCCCTCTAGATTAATATATTGAACACGCTGAGTTATTTGTTTCTTATTCAATGCATGTGAAAAGGTAGCATTTGGCAAGTTTTATAGGCATGATGGAATTTTGTTTAGAGAAACTAAATTATATGTGCCTAAGAGTTCTTTGCGTGAATTGCTTGTTAGAGAGGCTTATGAGGGAGGTTTGATGGGGCATTTTGGTATAGCCAAGACACTAGATATGTTGTATGAACATTTCTTTTGGCCTCATATGAAACGTGATGTAGAAAGAACTTGTGATAAATGCATTACGTGTAGAGAAGCTAAGTCTAGGGTTAAGCCTTATGGTTTGTATACTCCTTTGCCAATACCTAGTGGACCTTGGATTGATATTTCAATGGATTTTGTGTTGGGTTCACCTAGGTCAAAAAAGGGTAGGGATTCTATATATGTGGTTGTTAACAGGTTTTCTAAAATGGCACATTTCATTCTTTGTCATAAAGCTGATGATGCATCACTTATTGCTGATTTGTTTTTCAAAGAGATTGTTAGATTGCATGGCATGCCTAAGACCATTATTTCGGATAGAGATGCTAAGTTCTTAAGCTACTTTTGGAAGAATTTGTGGGGTAAGTTAGGAACTAAACTTTTATTTTCTACTACTTATCATCCACAAACTGATGGTCAAATCGAAGTAGTTAATAGGACTTTATCTGCATTGTTGCGTGCTATAATACAAAAGAACTTGAAATCATTGGAAGATTGTTCGCCGCATGTAGAGTTTACTTATAATAGGAGTGTGCATTCTGCAACTCATTTTTCACCTTTTGAAATTGTGTATGGTTTTAATCCTTTAACTCCTTTGGATTTAATTCCTTTACCTATGAATGAGCAAGTTAACTTGGATGGGAAGAAAAAGATAGATTTTGTTAAGCAAATCCATGAAAAGACTCTGAAATTCCCTTTAAAGCAATATTGTTTTATACCTAGAGGGGGGGGTGAATAGGTATAGTCCCAAATTCTTCCAATATTCAAAAATGCAGAATATAAGAATGAAATGAATACTTGAAATGATATAGCAATTGTATAATATGAATCAATTCATGTAAGCATCAATATACAATAGAATCAATACAAGTGAACATATGGAAGATAAGGAAATATAAAGCGAAAATGAGACACAATATTTTTACGTGGTAAAACCTCAAAGAGGAAACATCCACGGGTTGAATCCACAACCACCGGCAAAGCAAATCCACTATACGAAAAGGCCTTACACACTCAAAGCTATCAACACTATGATATCCACTTCATGCTATCAAAACCTAATCAACCCTCGGGCTAGTGATTCACAAAGCCTACTCTCTATCCAAGATGTGTCCTACACCTCTAGAGAGCAACTTCCTATCCAAGACTAAAAAGCCTATAGGAAGATTTCTTTGCTTAGCAATCTAGATCACTAGGATCCTAGTTAAGCTACCCTAGCTCAACCATCCGGAGTACGCAACTCCTTGCTAAGACTTTTGCTTAGTTATCCGGATCCTCTTGATCCTAACTAAGGCTTCTTGCTTGGCTATCCGGAATCCTTTTCTAGCCAAGTCTTCTTGCTCAAGACAAAGCTTCACTCACTTTGCAAGAGACTTCAACCTTTCACAAGGCAATGATCTAAGTGAAGTGCACACAAGCAATATGATGCAATCACAAACAAATAGAGCAAGTAGATCAAACACACTCTATGAACATGCAATTAGAGAATCTAGAATAAAGCTATCACAACTCAATCACAAAATGTATCTAGAAACCTAAGCATGTGAATTAACATCATTCATATTACTTTTCATCAATCGAATAAGAAACTTAAAGAGATGATCAATAATGAAAGTAAGAAGAAGATGAATCACTTACAAACAAATAAAGCTAGATAATCAATCAAGCTCTATGAACATGCTTACATACATTCTAGGATATGCTTTCAACAATCAATCACAAAAATACCTAGAAATCAAAGCATGTATATCAATAAGAACAAGGTATGAATATTCAATATATCACACTAAAAACCTAGTTCTTAGATCATGAAATTAAACCTAGAAAATGTCATAAAGCACATCACATATATCATTTCTAGAATCAATTTCAAGATTAATTAAGTTTAGCAAATATATGTTCAAGTAAAATCACAAAGCTAAAACTCAATTACCAAATGATCAACCACCCTTAGAATATGTTCTAACATCATTCTAAACACAAATCATCTATCAAATTGAAAGATTAAAGTGCAGATCACAAGATGAAGTGAGAAGAAGAAGTTTAACATACAACAATGAAACTCGGACTGAAGAACAGCATGCTGTGACCAATCACGAATTCAAATAACTCTGAAAATGCTTGGGGTTTGTAGCTCTCTTCAAGACCAACAATTTTAGTTTTTGAATCACTCAATTTCGAGTTCGTATGAGAGAGTTATGATCAAAATAAGAAATCAAAAATCAAGAACAATTCTGCAGATTTTCAGATTTGGTGTTGTTCAAGTTATGGAAATGGAGGGAAGAGAGGTCATTTGAATGAAAAAGAAGAGGGGCATTTTTGTCCAAAAATTAGAGGAGCTTCAGCCATCCCACGTGTGGTCAGCGTGTGCCACACATGGCCAGAGAGCTGGCTGGGCCGTGTGGCACACGTGGTGGCCTTTGGCCAGCTTGCTCCTCTTGTGCACCTCGTACGTTCTTCGACCGTATTCGGTCATCCGAACTCCGAATTTGAATCCGTTTTCAGATTACGAACCATGACTCCCTCACGCACGACAACGACTATGAAACTTTGACAAATGGTTGAGAATTCATCTCGGAAAATGACGACGAACACAACTCAACGAATGAGAATGCAAAGTAGCATAACTACGTCGTATGGACTCGAAACTTAACGAATGAGTAACCGAAATGACCGGGACTCAATAAGGAATCAAATAAGACCATGTTCAAGTCCAAAACACAAGAAACACAAACATACAAACACAAGTTCACATATGAATGCCATTTCCTAGACATAGTCCTAGAACATGCAACTCTAAAATGTATGAGCATTTGAGTACAATGCATGAGCATACAAAATCATGTGAATGTGTTATATAAATGGTGCACAACAATGCAGGGACACACATGTATGAATTGTGTGTGTGTGTGCCTATGCCTTGCAAGAGGAAGAAGAATCTTGATACCTTAGCATCCAAGTATGTAATGTTCCCCTTGAAGACAAGATTTGCACAAGATGTTGCTTCTTCATCTTTGAGGCTCCTTTCTTCCAAGAAACACCTAAGCAACAAATAATACAAATATAGAGAGTTTTGCAATGGAATCAAGCCAATACAAATAAAGGATCTTACAGACTCAGCAAAACATCGAGAGGATGATCGAACCAAAATTGGTATGATTTTGGTCCCCATCTCCTTCTCCTTTTGTTCGATTCTTGGGCATTATCCCGTGATTTAATGGTGTAAATTAAGTGTTTTCAGGTTTTATTAGAACTCAAGAGCATTTGCAAAGAAGATGAAGAATTTAGTGCAAAAAGACTCACAAATAGGTGAAACAGGGCATTCTCGCTATTTGAGCAAGAAAAGTCGCCACATGGTCGCCATGGCGACAGAGGAAATTGCAAAGCATCTCATGGTCGCCATTTGAGGTCGCCATGGCGACCTACACTTGCAAATGGCGACCACATAGGAATTCCAACGTAAGAATTCCAAAGTGGTCATGGTCGCCACTTGGTCGCCATTTTGTCGCCATGGCGACAGAAGAACCCATGAGAGGTCGCCATTTGAGGTCCCCATGGCGACCTAGAAGGACAAGTGGCGACCACGTTGGAATTCCAGCGTAGGAATTCCAGTGTTGGCATTCAGGAGGGGTATTCTCGTCATTTCATACCCATTTCATACCCTAGCTTTTCACACCTATAAATACATCACTATTTTTCCTCTTTTTGAGAATCTCTTGACCACCAAGAAACCTCCTTTCTACCATTCCTAATCTCTCCATTTCTCTTCTACCAAAGCTTAAACATCTAGATTACTTCACCTAAATCATTCCTCTCCTTCCATTTTCTCCACCCCTTTCCTTTGTCACTTTCCATATGACTCCACCTATCTGGACATATCCTCAACACCCACTCTTTGCACAAGATTCAAGCAAGGAAGCATCAAGGAAGGATCAAGCTTACAAGAGAGACCCAAGGGTGATTTCTCTCCATTTTACTTCCTTTTCTTGTTTGTAATTATGTGTAATTAAAACCCCTATTTTAGGGGATGATTTGAGAGACTTTTTGGACATGAGTATTTATTAAAGCTTTCAATATTATGTTTGCATGATTTAAGTTTTATTTACTTTTTAATTAGATCTTGCACTTATGTGATTAATTGAGTTATTGACACACTTGTTAATTACAATATGTTGTAGGATTAATTTGTGATAAAATTGATTGAGTTATTGACATACTTGATTGATTAGAGCACATAGTGAATAGGATAGGCTTTTGGAGGGGTGATCAACCTCGATTGCCTAGACCATTTGATTGTCACTAACCGATCCTGCCGTGACCCCCTTTCCTTAATCGGTTAGGCATTGCGGTGGGAAGTTGTTTAGGGTTCGTAGTGACGGTCTAAACAACACATTCGAATGAGATTGGTCATTGATTGTGTAGATAGTGCATTAAATAAGCCATGTATGAATTGCTCATTGTCCATTAGCTACTCTATCATTTCCCTAGAATTCCTATTAATTGTTTATTCCATATTTCTTATCTAGATTTGTTGAGCATTCCATTTTATTAGTTTTATTAGGTTTATTTTACATGTATGTTTGATGGCTTGACAACCCATTCACTCATCCATTTATCTATGATTTATTTTATTGTTTATAGATTAGCTAATTAATTCAACATATTACTCTAATTCCCTGTGGAACGAACTCTAAGCTTACCACATTACTCATTTTCAAAACTTAAAATATATTGCGTAAAGATTCATTTGATAACATTCTTTTGGTAATTCGCAATTTGGTAACGACACAAAAAGCGAGTCATCAGAGGAGAATTGAACAATATGCCAACCAAGCTAATAAAGGGCACAAGAAAGTTGTGTTTAAGCCTGGTGATTGAGTGTGGTTGCATATGAGGAAGGAATAGTTTCTTAGGGGAGATGGCCCATTTCAAGTGCTTGAAAGGATCAATGACAATGCCTACAAGTTAGATCTTCCAGGTGAGTATAATGTTAGTGCAAGCTTCAATGTTTCTGATTTGTCTCCTTTTGATATAGGTGAAGATTTGAGGACAAATCCTTTTCAAGAGGGAGGGAATGATAAGAGTAAGGGAGCTGTACTAAGTGATCCTTTGCATGTTTCGGCGAATAACAAGAGCAAAAGCTAAGAGATTCAAAGAAGCACGCAATAGCCTGATTCAAGACACTTGGGCTGATTCTGAATTGTTGAAGTCCAATATGAGCCCACATGAAGACCAAGGCTTAATTAATGTCATCAATACAATTGATTGGGCCGAATAAGAGAAGACTTTGGCATGTGGCAGAAGCTTAGGCATGTGGCACAAGCTTGAGCGTGTGGAGGACATTCAATGTCAGTTTTTCCTTTTTTAGTTTTCAAAGAATAATGGTTGATTTGTTTCGGATGGAACATGAAGGATGTGTGTTGATTATCATGCCATCACCAATATCACTATAAAGTATCGACATTCTATTCCTATATTAGATGATATGCTTGATGCATGGTTCTATTGTTTTCACTAAAATTGATCTTAAAAATGGATATCATCAAATTAGGATGAAATAAGGTGATGAGTGGAAAACTTCTTTCAAAACCAAATATGGTTTATCTGAATGGTTAGTTATGCCTTTTGGATTAAACAATGCACCAAATACAAATGTTTTGCGTGGAAAACTTCTTTCAAAACCAAATATGGTTTATCTGAATGGTTAGTTATGCCTTTTGGATTAACTAATGCACCAAGTACAAATGTTTTGCGTGCTTTTATTGGAAAATTTGTGGTTGTTTACTTTGATGACATTCTGATTTGTGAGTTTTTATGCAAGAGAGAGTGAGATCAAAAAGGCTTTGTTTTCAAATCAGCCAATGATTGTACTTTTGTCCAAAGAGGCTTGTTTTAGCACTAATGAAATTAACTCTTCTTTGCCTAGTGTTGTTGTTTCACTTTTTGCAAGACTTTGATGAAGTGTTTCCCGAAGAGATGCCTATGGGTTTACCACCAATAAGGGGGATTGAGCACCAAATTGATTTTGTACCCGGAGCACCCATCCCAAATAGACCCGTATACTGAAGTAATCTCGAGGAGACAAAGGAACTTCGAAGGCAGGTTAGTGAGCTCGTGGAAAAGGGGTATGTGTGTGAGAGCATGAGTCCTTGTGCGGTTCCCGTATTGCTTGTGCCTAAGAAGGATGGAACATGGAGGATGTGTGTTAATTGTCGTGACATCAACTGTAAGGATTCCCATTTGTTGATTGGCTTGTTTCGTGGACAAACCACACGTTGGGGTTGTTGTAAGGGTATCTTAGGAATTGGTGAACATCCAATGGCCCTCTCAAGACCTCAAGAGAAGAAGCACCAAAGGTAAATTCTAGTGCTTACATGCTTTGAAGAGATCATAGTTGCACACACACACAACTCATGCATAAATCTTATTCTTGTATGTTGTGTGTTTTATATGAGTGCTTGCATGTTCTTGAACATCTCTTCTAGCATGTTTTATTTGATTGCATCTAGGTCATTAAAATGCCATAACATGTTTAGGCATTAGGATGCAAAGGCATGAATTTTATTCATGCTTGTTTGAATTGATTGCATCTTGTTCTATGATAATGCCATGACATGATAGGCATTAGGATGCATTCAATTCCCACACTTGCACTTCATGTTTGATTAGCTTTTAGTGTGGTGTAATTCGTTTCTCGAAGGATGTTCGGAAACGTCCGCGCGTGCACGTTGGTGTGCATGTTTTAGCGCGATGATCGCCGGTGGAGTTGCCCTTGGCTTCTCCTTTGGATTCACCATATTTAGTGAACGGCGGTTGATATCGGCGGCCTGGCCGCCGAATCGAAACCGCCGATCAAGACCTGGTTGATAAATGTCTCGGGTCCAAAACGGCGGTTAGGTCGGCGGTTTGTAACCGCCGAATGAAATCCAGGCTCTCGGGTTTCAATTCGGCGGTTTTGTTCTGCGGCCCCGACCGCAGAATGAAACCGCCGATCGTGCGTTTTCAGGGGCAAAAATGACTTTTCACCTGCCCTGTTTTTGGTCTCTATAAATACATCCTTATCTCTGGTTCCCAAAACCAAGTTTCTGATCCTAAGAACCCTAGAGAGATATTTAGAGAGACTTGAGAGGAAAAACTTAAAGATCACATCTTTATTCCTCTCAACCCATTTCCACATGCATAAATCATCATCTAAGCATCATCTAGGTTCATCTAGTGTTTGCTAATGCATGGGTCTTCTTCAACACACATGGTATGATTTGTTGAACACTAATCTTATCTAATTTTAGTGTTGTTACTTATCAATTTTATCTCTTTTATCACTTGTATGTTCTTGAGTAATTTCTACATACATGATTGAGATTATGTGTTGATTGGGTTTATATTTTACATAGCTTTATTGATTAGGTTATTATTTCCTAAAAGCTATGCCATAAACATTCATGTGCATCAAAGATCATCTAAGCATTTTCTAGCATAGTTAGTTTGCTTAGTTGCATGGGTTTTGATCATCACACTTCCCTTGGTATGTTCTTCACTTTTATCCATTGATATTTAGTGTTTTATTTATCAAGGCATCTCTTTTATTATTTGAATGGTAATATCTTATATTCAAAATAGAGATTGTTTGTGATGACATGATTGAATGTTTGTGGGTTATTTTTGATAGCTATTGTATCTAGGATTGGTTATCCTTTACATAGCTAAGCTATTATGCCATATCATATAGCTATCTTCATATCTAGGATTGATTTTATTGTCATCACATAATCCTAAGTAAGCATCTAGAGTACCCTAGCTCTTATTGCATATTTGGATATCATTGCATATTCACATAGGGTGTTGATCTCTTCGGAGAGGTAAGTCTTGTGTGATAGACCGGGATTAGGTCGTACACCGGGATTAGGTGGTCACATAAGCAAATTGGACTAGGTCCACTTTTACAGGCCCGCATGGTAGAAGTGGGGGGTTACAGACCGGAGTGTTAGACGAGGTCTACATAGGTTGTAAACTTCACTTCAATTAGTGGATTCGAGGTTCGAGTGTGGCGCACTATAATAGCCCGTGGTTTTTCCCTGTTGAGGGTTTCCACGTAAAAATCAAGTGTCGTTTATATTTCCGCACCTTATTACACTTGATTATTGTTTTGTGAATTGGGTTATATTTGTAATATTGACTAATCCGAAAATTTGGTAATAACGGATTAAAAACCCATTCACACACCCTCTATGTCATTCTTAAAAGACACCCGAGCTCGTACATAGTAATATGTGTACATTTTCATCAACAATATCATTGTAAAGTATTGACATCCTATTCCTAGATTAGATGATATGCTTGATGAATTGCATAGTTCTATTATTTTCACTAAAATTGATTTTTAGGAATGGAATAATATTATTTGAGAGAACATTTTTCTCTTGATTCTTCATTGAACTATGAACTTATCAAGGTTCTACCCTGTGGCGTTCAAACCTTGACTTATCACTCACCTTCTTTCTTGTTCTTGAGTGTGGCATCTATAACCTTCTTGATACCATTGGTTCTTATCTCCATATAGATAACGGGTCGCGGTCCTTATATTGTTCTTTGTTATAAACTTGAATTAGAAAATAATCATTCGTTATATATTGGTTCCGAGTTTCACTGCCCTTGGTGAGGTTCATATCATTTACAAGGTGGAGAAGGAGGTCAAAGCACTACAAATGAGACAACACCATGGACCTCATAGTCACCCACCAAGAGAGTTTTCTTAACCATCCTCCTACTTGCTATTTTAGTTTGCAAAAAGGGCACTTAAAAGCTCATTGTTTTAAATTCCATAAGCATAAAAAATTGAGAGAGTGGAGGAATAGAAAACATCCTCCTAGAGTTAAGAAGATTTGGGTAAGGAAAGACTTGGTTAACCAAGTTAGACCCAAAGGAAAAGAAAGGGGAAGTCAACTCAACTTGTTTGGGTTTTGAAAAAGAACCAATTTCCAAACTTGATAAAACCTCACTTAGTTGATGCCTACCCTAGCACAAGTACATAATATAGAAAAATTCTTTTGTGCATTTTAATATTTATGCTGTATGTTGATTAGTTTATTTCTTTTGAATAATTGGTGTTGCAAGCTCTTGTTGGCAATTGCATGTATCGAGTACATTTTTAATTGTCGGAACTTTATAATGTATTTTGTGTATATGTAGATTTTCTATTTCTTCTTGAGGAAACATGTTGTGTTGCTTGTGCTATAAAACAAGGTTTCTTTATCTCTTGGGTGGAAACAAAGACAACTTGCGAGTCTTGGAGGGACGAGCAAGCCAAGAGTGCTCATAAAAAGGGCGAGAGCCTTATTCTTTTTAGGAAAGCAACATTTTGAATGTTTGAAATGCGAGAGTGATGACTCACTTTTTGTGTCGTTACCAAATTGCGAATTACCAAAAGAATGTTATAAAATGAATCTTTACGCAATATATTTTAAGTTTTGAAAATGAGTAGAGTGGTAAGCTTAGAATTCGTTCCACAGGGAATTAGAGTAATATGTTGAATTAATTAGCTAATCTATAAACAATAAAATAAATCATAAATGATGAATGAGTGTATGGTTTGTCAAACCATCAAACATACATACAAAATTAACCTAACTAAAAATATGGTGATATGAAAAATAGAAGACTCACAATCTTGATAAGAAAAATGGATGTAAACAATTAATAAGATAGCTAGGGAGTTGATTAATTAGCAAGTGGGTTGATTGCTTTATTTTTACACTAAGTGTAGCCCCATTTCCATATCATTTTGAGTTCGTTTCTCGGGTAAAACCGGGTATTTAATATGATAAAATAAGTGTTTCAGGTATTTATGGAGTTCAGGGGCATTGGTGTCTTTTTGGAGAATCAGGGGTCAAAGTGCAAATTTGAAGAAAAGATTGAAGTTTATGTGATTAAAGAGAAGATCAGGGGTCCCTTTTGTAATTTGCCAGGCGACGCAGCACAGTGTGCCACGTCATAAGTGAAACGGTGCGTTTCACTAATTGGGTCGCGCCCGACCCGGCCCAAGATCCGGCAAGCCCAACCGGTTCATGCCCAGCTGCTGAATGCACCCCAGATCCCTGCTAAGTGCACCCCTGCACTCAGAGTCAGCGCCACGTCAGCATCAATACGGCGTCGTTTAGGGGCAGCTCACATCAGCGTGACGTCATGATGACGTCACGTCGTCTTCAACCTCTGCTGACCCGGTTCAGACCCGCGTGGGTCGACCCGACCCGACCCGGATCGCGACCCGACGTCAACCCAGCCCCGTCAGACCGTTTTCCGGCACATTTTCCGGCGGTTCTCCGCCCAGATCGACGGCCGGCGCTGCTCTGGTCCTTTTGGCACTGTTTTTAGGCCTCCATGCATCACTTTTCCATCTCCTCCAATTCTTTCAAGCCTCCATTGTTGCCACCTCCGTTTTCTCCACCGCGGCATGCAAGCGGCACTCTCGCGACAGTAATTCGCCGCGGTTGAAGTGCCGCGGTCGTCCAACCACGGCACCCTCACGACAGAAACCTTCCAAACTTGCCGCGGTTCCGTTGTCGCTTCCGCCAACCGCAAAAATGCCCAGACCGCGGCAGTCCGTCTCTTGGTCGTTTTGGACGAATTCTTGGTCGTTTTGGACGAGTTTCTTGCCCTATTTTGGACCCATATATATAGATCTCTTCATCTAAAGAGAGAGGGGGAGGAGCCACACAAAAAGAAACAAAACACTCTCCAAAGAGAGAAAACTCTCCCACTCCTCCGAGACTCCATCTTTCCTAAATTCCTACACAATCCAAGAGACACTTGACACCAATCTATGATCTTTTCTTGTTCTTGGGAGAAAGAAAGTTGAAGGAGCTTGAAAAAGGAGAGGAGCAAAAGGAAGAAGAGGAAGCTCTCCATTATAGTTTTCTCTAACTTTTTCTCTTTTATCCTTTGTTATAGCCATGTATTTATTTGAGATTATTTGTTGTATGGCTATTAGTTGTAATATGAGCTAAACTTTCATTGTTAGGATTTGATGAACCCCACCCATGAATATTTATATGTATTGACCTTTGTTTATCCCTTATGTGCAAGATTGTTGTTTGTATGGGTATTTTTGTGTGCTTAATGCTTTTCAATTGTTTGATCTCCTTTTGAATGAATTTTTGTGGTGTGTTATGTACTGACCGGAGACGCACGCCACGTGCTCGATAAAATGCCCTCTATGCATGTCTAGAAAAGTAGACCTACTTAGGCTAGCGTATAGGATTCCCTAGTGTGCCAAGGTTCTTAATGAACTCATTCATATATTCCGAGTAATCGAGAGATAGGCTTGGGTATGATTTTGGGTGCGATCTATTCTACTCGACCGAGATTGTGGGTTAACATTTGGGTGCATGAATCTATGAAATACATGAGCATGTTTTGGGTGAATAATTGAGTCTAGAACGGAAATCGACATAGGGTGGGGTGTAGTCAAATCCTAGCATATTTCTCTCTATTATTACACTTGTGTTTATTTTCGTGTTATTTCTTTTTAGTTTAGTTTAGTTTAATTTACTTAATTGGAAAACCAACCTTTTTGTTTGTTTGAATAGCAAATAGACTAATCAATTTCGGTAATCGGTCACTCGATCCCTGTGGGAACGAACTTTACTTACTATTGTGCTACTCTCCGACCTCGTCCTATTTCGAGTGTCACTTGAGTGATAGCCAAATTTTTGGCGCCGCTGCCGGGGATTGAGCGGAATGATTGATATCGATACTAGTTAGTTTATTGCTAATTTGAATTTTTTTCTTTCTTTCTTTTATTTAGTTTCTTTTTATTTCTTTGATAGCTTTTGTTTCTTTTTGTTTCAGGATTCTCTATATTTTTTTTCTTGCAAAACTCGTGGCCAAGTTACCCGCAAATGAGCATGTCATCTGAAGATAAGATAAGAGAGCTCTTGCAAGATGCTATAGCCTCTCAAGGGGAAATCACACAGAATTTCAGTAACGATATGTCACTTAGTTGGCCAGACCAATCCATGGAGATGACATTTGAAGGGAACTTCAACAACTCTTACAACCAAGATTGGAGGATGCACCAAGACTTCTCAATGAGCTATGATGAGACCGATGGCTTTGAAAAACCTACCTCATCGTGCCAACCAATGTTCAAATCATTTGAAAAAGAGAAGAAAGAGTTGATCAAGATGTGCGAGGATGTTATGAATATTGATAGGGATTTAATATCAAAAATGGATGAGATGAAGGAAGGGAAGGCTCGACTTCAAGAGAAACTAGAGGAGACTTCCCGAGAGAAAGAAGAAATGTGGGAAGAATTTGAGAAAATGTTGCAGCTCACGAGGAAGGAATTTGAAGGCAAGGAAGCCTTGCAAATAGAAAAGGTGAATATGCTTCAAGAGCTAAACAAGAAACTCATATTTGAAGTAAAGACGCTTAGAGTTGATAAGGGCATACTCCTAAAGAAGAATGGGGAAGTCTCGGACAAGAATAAAGAGTTGGAACTCCAAATTGAGAGACTTGAAGTTGAGAAGAATTCCGCATCAAAGGAATTCGAAGACCTTGCAAAGTTGTTGGAGTTAACGAAGAAGACGGAACTTGACCACCTTGTAGAACTTGCAAAGGCTAAGCAAGAGATTGAAGCAAAGTTGACGAAAGCGATTCAACTACCAAAAGAAGAGAGGCTTAACATAAGTCAAGGAGATTCAAGTGCCGAGGTCAAAAAGTCAAGTACTAACAAAGCAAAGAGGAAGAGTAAGAACCCTCCACCTCCACATCCAACAAAGACCCACCAACAAGGTATCATTCCTAACCCTATCACCGTGTGCCACCATTGTGATAAGATATGTCACATTAGACCAATAGGCCAAGAAAATGAAAGGCGTGGCACACGAGAGAACATTAAATATAGGGAAAATTATAGGCACGTTAGGAAGGTATGGGTTGAGAAATCTAGGAGTAGGAGAAGTCCACCTAGAATTAGGAAAATTTGGGTGAGGAAAGACCGACTTGACCAAGCAAAAAACATAAGCAAGGATAGGATGGTGAAGTCATCTACACTTGTTTGGGTTGTAAAAAGTGGTGAATTCCCTAACTTGGTAAAGCCTCCCTTAGTTGATAACATTCCTAGCACATGTGCATAGTGTTAAAAATTTTCTTTGTGCATTATTTTAAGCTATTTTTGTTTTATTTTAATTTTGTATTTATTTTCTTTGCTTAGATTAAGTGTGTGGCGTTGTATTTTGCCTAGTTTTTAGGTTTGCGGCGTGCTTGTATAGGGTTGCGTTTGGCCTCCCTCCCGCTTCTAAGCTAATATTGCCCAATCCGCTTATGTGCAAACATTGGGGACAATGTTTCGTTTAGGTTTGAGGGTGCGGCCATTCTTTGACCATTTTTGATTGATTGTTTTGTTTGTGCTTGTTTTTGTGAATATTTTTTTCAATTTTTGCATGATTGTATGTTTGGTCCGTTCTCTTGCTTCGAGCCAAAATTTTGGGGCATTAGCTTGCTTTATGAGATGCTTTTGGGTTGTGCCTTTTGAGGCAATTTTGCATGTGTTGAGCCCCTGAGTGTAGGCAAAGGTGGTGCTAGTTAAAGCTACACCACATTGCTTGCACGCATCTTACCAGACTCGAAAGTGTCTAAGTAATTGGGTATCGCGCTTAAGATGTCTAGATCATTAGTGGAGACTACCCGCGTGAGGCCAGAGCCTAAATAGCGTCCTTATGAGTGTGATTTAATTTATTGTTTCATCTTAAACACTCTTCTTGTAGATAATTAAGCATAAATAAAAGGACCTCACTCCATACTTTGGGCTTTAAAGAACATCTTTGATTGAGCTTCATCTTTGTTTCGCCTTTGTTTGCGTGCTTAACTCGTACCTATAGAGATGACGTAGGCTATGTGTGTTTAGTCACTACAAATATCCCAAACACGTCCCATGCCTTGTGTGTGTGCTTAAATTTCCTATCTATGTTGACCTACACACTAAACCTCATCATTATATCCTCCCATGTCATACACATCACCACATCTTCCATAAACACTAAACCATCCTATGTGCATCGGTTATGGCTTGTTATCGTGTCAAAAAGAAGCTCAAGGAAATTCAAAAGTGTAAAAATAGCGTGTACTTAGGCTAGAAGTGTAAAGTGTGCAAGGATTAAGGCTTTGTTAAAAAAAAAATAATTAAAAAAAAATAAAAAAAAAATAAAAAAAAAAATAAAAAAAAATCAAGCCTTATATGCTCTAATGTGTAAAAGTTGCAAAAATAAAGCAACTTAAAGTTTAGCACAAGTTAATTGATTAAATAATTCATGCCTAGGCGCTTTTATTGTGATGAGCACCTAAATAAAAATTTAAAGCATAACCGATAGCTAGCTAATAATACCGTACCCACCTAGCCTCTCCACCACCTATTCACCACATCCCCGCTTGAACTTTAGAGAAGTCCTAATTGATCTTTAGGAGGAGTTAAGCTTGTTGATGAAGGTTTCAATTGATGTTTGCTCTTGTTCTTAATGTCCAAATCCGTTCTTGTGGTCCATTTGTATTTAAACATTAGCGGTTTTTCAAAATTTGTCATATGCGTGTAAATTTGAAAATTCTTGTGCTTAATTTCCAACCGCATATGTTTGTTGAGTGAGCCTAGGTTCTGAGTGGTAAAATGAGAGAGATCCGGAGAGGAATAGAGTCGAGGCGAAATGCTATCATGAGACTCTTGTGTTCGATGCTTTTGAAGCTTTGTTCACTAAGAAGTATGGAATTGCAATCTCTCGTGTTGTAGCACCTTGGCTTGCACTTCCCAAGCTTGTTCTTAGGGGTCTTTTCATGCATTTGCCTAAATTCGGTTCGCCCATCATTGCATCTCTGTCTATAGTTGGCTCAGCAGGAAAGACGTTTGTGGGTGTCGTTCTGTAAACCCTCACGAGACTTCACTCGTCCTACTAGGGATCGCCTAGGGGTTTAAAAGACTTATCTTGTGCATTTTATTTCTTTATGTTTTTGCTTTCTTTTGTTTTATTTTTCTTTTTGTTTGTTTGTTTTGGTTTTGCTCGAGGACGACCAAAAGATAGGTTTGGGGGTATTTGATTGCTTTATTTTTACACTAAGTGTAGCCCCATTTCCATATCATTTTGAGTTCGTTTCTCGGGTAAAACCGGGTATTTAATATGATAAAATAAGTGTTTCAGGTATTTATGGAGTTCAGGGGCATTGGTGTCTTTTTGGAGAATCAGGGGTCAAAGTGCAAATTTGAAGAAAAGATTGAAGTTTATGTGATTAAAGAGAAGATCAGGGGTCCCTTTTGTAATTTTCCAGGCGACGCAGCACAGTGTGCCACGTCATAAGTGAAACGGTGCGTTTCACTAATTGGGTCGCGCCCGACCCGGCCCAAGATCCGGCAAGCCCAACCGGTTCATGCCCAGCTGCTGAATGCACCCCAGATCCCTGCTAAGTGCACCCCTGCACTCAGAGTCAGCGCCACGTCAGCATCAATACGGCGTCGTTTAGGGGCAGCTCACATCAGCGTGACGTCATGATGACGTCACGTCGTCTTCAACCTCTGCTGACCCGGTTCAGACCCGCGTGGGTCGACCCGACCCGGATCGCGACCCGACGTCAACCCGGCCCCGTCAGACCGTTTTCCGGTGCATTTTCCGGCGGTTCTCCGCCCAGATCGACGGCCGGCGCTACTCTGGTCCTTTTGGCACTGTTTTTAGGCCTCCATGCATCACTTTTCCATCTCCTCCAATTCTTTCAAGCCTCCATTGTTGCCACCTCCGTTTTCTCCACCGCGGCATGCAAGCGGCACTCTCGCGACAGTAATTCGCCGCGGTTGAAGTGCCGCGGTCGTCCAACCGCGGCACCCTCACGACAGAAACCTTCCAAACTTGCCGCGGTTCCGTTGTCGCTTCCGCCAACCGCAAAAATGCCCAGACCGCGGCAGTCCGTCTCTTGGTCGTTTTGGACGAATTCTTGGTCGTTTTGGACGAGTTTCTTGCCCTATTTTGGACCCATATATATAGATCTCTTCATCTAAAGAGAGAGGGGGAGGAGCCACACAAAAAGAAACAAAACACTCTCCAAAGAGAGAAAACTCTCCCACTCCTCCAAGACTCCATCTTTCCTAAATTCCTACACAATCCAAGAGACACTTGACACCAATCTATGATCTTTTCTTGTTCTTGGGAGAAAGAAAGTTGAAGGAGCTTGAAAAAGGAGAGGAGCAAAAGGAAGAAGAGGAAGCTCTCCATTATAGTTTTCTCTAACTTTTTCTCTTTTATCCTTTGTTATAGCCATGTATTTATTTGAGATTATTTGTTGTATGGCTATTAGTTGTAATATGAGCTAAACTTTCATTGTTAGGATTTGATGAACCCCACCCATGAATATTTATATGTATTGACCTTTGTTTATCCCTTATGTGCAAGATTGTTGTTTGTATGGGTATTTTTGTGTGCTTAATGCTTTTCAATTGTTTGATCTCCTTTTGAATGAATTTTTGTGGTGTGTTATGTACTGACCGGAGACGCACGCCACGTGCTCGATAAAATGCCCTCTATGCATGTCTAGAAAAGTAGACCTACTTAGGCTAGCGTATAGGATTCCCTAGTGTGCCAAGGTTCTTAATGAACTCATTCATATATTCCGAGTAATCGAGAGATAGGCTTGGGTATGATTTTGGGTGCGATCTATTCTACTCGACCGAGATTGTGGGTTAACATTTGGGTGCATGAATCTATGAAATACATGAGCATGTTTTGGGTGAATAATTGAGTCTAGAACGGAAATCGACATAGGGTGGGGTGTAGTCAAATCCTAGCATATTTCTCTCTATTATTACACTTGTGTTTATTTTCGTGTTATTTCTTTTTAGTTTAGTTTAGTTTAATTTACTTAATTGGAAAACCAACCTTTTTGTTTGTTTGAATAGCAAATAGACTAATCAATTTCGGTAATCGGTCACTCGATCCCTGTGGGAACGAACTTTACTTACTATTGTGCTACTCTCCGACCTCGTCCTATTTCGAGTGTCACTTGAGTGATAGCCATGGGTATGGGTAGTGCTTTTCAAGCCACTTTAAGGACCAATCTCTACATGTTAACCAGTTTAGGTTTAGATTAATGTGGCTGATATACCCTCCACTAATCTATCCTATTTATTGGGTTCTTAATCACTCAAGGGTGTCAATCCAAGAATGATTATATAACATGTTATTCTAAACAAGATTGTAATTAACATATACAAGTCAATCACATAATGAATAGAATCTAATTAATTAATAAATAGAACACACATAGAGATTCATTACAAGCTTAAGCAAATACCCACAACCAAATGTTTATCAAATCAATCCCTTAGATTAGGG
This sequence comes from Acer campestre, assembly GCA_954870605.1. NCBI lineage: Eukaryota > Viridiplantae > Streptophyta > Magnoliopsida > Sapindales > Sapindaceae > Acer > Acer campestre. Next base: position 125,376 of record CATOZR010000002.1, on the reverse strand, counting down.
TTTTAATTACACATAGTAGCAAAAATAGAAAACGGTTTTAATCACACATAGTAGCAAAAATAGAAAACAAGTAAATGATAAGGAAATCACCCTTGGGCCTCCTTCTTTAATGCTTGCTCCTTGCTCTCCTTAGATGCTCCTAGTGCAAAGAATGGAGGAAGAGGATGTGTCTAGATAGGTGGATAGCTTATGGTGAGTGACAAAGGATTTGTGATAGAGAAAATTGTAGGGAAGGAATGGTCTAGGGAAGTCAAGATTTGGTGTGAGTTTTTGGGTGGAAAAGATTATTTCAAGTGTAGAAATGGAGGAATTTGGGAGGTGATTAATGGAGGAAGAGGAGATTGGTAGGAGAGAATAGGCTTGGTATTCAAATTGAAAAGAGGGATGAATTTATAGTATTTTTGAATTAGGTCACGAATGGCTAATTACCAAAAAACCCCCTCTATTTATCAAATTGCCATTTTGGCCCCTCTAGGGTGCCTTCTTGTAATTTGCCTACCAAATTCAGCCAATCAGAGAAAGGCACAGAGAGAGTCGCGGTTTGATCATAAATGGCGACCTTGGAGCGACAAAATGGCGACCTCATCAGGTGTGGATATCACTTCCTGTCGCCGTGGCGACCTCGAACGGCAAATGGCGACAATTCCAAGAGAGATTTACGGTGACAAAGAGGGAAGGGATGACCGGAAATTGCGACTTGGATACCGGCGATTTGGAGGACCAAAAATGGTCCCATTTTGTTCACGTTGAGGTCGCCGTTCGTTTGGGCCTGAATAGGAAAGGAAATCACCGGGAACGGCGCTGCAAGGCTGGGGTTTGGTCGGCTGCCATGGAGGTCGGTGAAAGGTTGAAGAAGATGAATAGGAGTGGGTGTATTCAGCAAGCCTATGGGGTGTGCACAACCGCTGCTACTATGTCTTGATTGGGGTGCAATTAGACAACACAAGAGGTGCGTATAGCAGCTGTGCATGTCTCTTAAGGGGGGGCAATTGGAACAGGACGGGGGTGTATTTAGGTGCTGCCCTCTTTGTCTCTTTGGGGTGCAGTTGGTCAAAGAATGGGGTGCATTTAGGCATAGTGTAGTCTGATTTGGGTTAGGGATTGGGCTTGGCTTGGGTGTATGCACTTGTGTGTGCATAGAGTGGAGCGTGGGTTCACCAAGAAGCCCATAATGAGCAGCTTTAGCCAAAACGCACCGTATCACTTAGGTGACATGGCGTTTGGCTGGCTAATTTACATAATGCTCCCCTGAACTCTCACATATTCACAATAACTTCAATCTTCTCCTTATATTTTACGCTTTTGCCCCCAGTTTCTCCAAATTACAACAATACCCTTCAACTTTTAAATACCTGAAAATACTTAATAAACAACATTAAAACACGGGGAAAATGCCCGAGAATCAAGCATAAAGAGATAGAAATTAGGGCCAAAATCATACCAATTTTGGTTTGATCAGGGAGCACCATACCACGTCTTGCCTAGACGTTAAATCAAGCGCTTGGTGGGAGGCAACCCACTTAGGTACATTTCCTTTATACTTTAAAATTTGTTTTTCATTTAGTCATTTCATTTTTGAATTCTTTTATCTTTATTTTATTCTTGCTTAGAATAAGGGTGTGAGATGAATTTTGGTAGTGGATTTAGGATGAATGTGCTTAATTGATGATTTTTGAATGATAGGAATATTGAGGAATATGCCATTCGTGATTGAGCATCTTTTTAGATGATTTTGTGCATGTTAGGAAGAGAGGGCACTTTGCCAAAATTTTAAAAATACATTGATTATTTGCATACATATATGATTCATTTGCTTTGGATTTGTTGGGTTGTGCCTTTTGACAAATTTTGCCTCCCATGAACATTGAGGACAATGTCCAATTTAGGTTTTGGGGTATGTAAGGATTCCCGGTTTTTGATTGGCTTATTTCGTGTGCAAACCACATATTGGGGTTGTTTGTAAAGGGTAGCTTAAGTGATAGGTGTTCATGCTCAATGACCCTTCTCAAGACCTCAAGGTGGACAAGCACTCAAAGGTATATCTTGTGCTTACTTTCTTATTGAAGAGATTTAGTTGCACACACTCACTTGTAATGCTTGCATATGTATGCTTTACGTTAGTGTGCATTCTCTTCAAATGTCACTTTTCACACTAGCACATTGTTTGTCATATCTTGTTGTGTGTTTTGTGTCATGTAATTCGTTTCCCGAATATGTTCGGAAACGTCCGCGCTCGCATGATAATGTGCTTGGTTTTGAGCGAAGATCGCCTTCGGAGAATGCCCTTGGCTTCTCCTTTGGTTTCACCATCATTGGTGAAATGGCGGTTTGATCGGCGGCCACGACCGCCGAATGAAACCGCCGTTTGATTCCAGAAAGCTCTGGACTGAATCTGCGGTTACGATCAGCGGTCAGGCCGCCGAATCGAAACCGCCGAATTGACCTGATGCATTTATTATTCTCGGGTTTGATTCTGCGGTTTAATCGGCGGCCTGGCCGCCGAATTGAAACCGCCGAATTAGATATTTTAGGTCGGTTTCATTTTGGGTTTTGATCGGCGGTTTCGTGTGACCGCCGAATATGGTCACCGAATGAACCCCTGCTTCTCGGGTTCAATTCGGCGGTTACACTCTGCGGCCACGACCGCAGAATGAAACCGCCGATCGGTGATTTCAAGGGCAAAATTGTCTTTTCACATGCCCTGTTTCTTGATGCTATAAATATCATACTTTCTCATTTCTCTAACTCAGTTCTCTGACTCAAAAGAACCCTAAACTTGAAAGAGAGATTTTTGAGAGAAAATCAAATCAAGAACTCATTTTTATACACTCAAATTATACACATATGCATCAAAGATCATCTAAGCATTTTCTAGCATAGTTAGTTTGCTTAGTTGAGTGAGTATTGGTCATCACACATCCCTTGGTATGTTCTTCACTAATCTCATCTAATTTTAGTGTTTTTCATATTAAGGCATCTCTTTTATTACTTGTAAGTTTTTAGATAATATGCTAAATACAAGATAGAGATTGTTTGTGATGACATGATTGAGTGTTGTTTTGTGATAGCTATTTAGGTTTTATAATCTATTGTTAGCTAAGCTATTTGACATGTCATTTAGCTATTGATATCTAGGATTGTTTTTATTGACATATTATCATCCTAGATAAGCATATAGGGTTGCCTAGCTCTTATTGCATTTATTGAGTATTGTTGAATATTCACATAGGTTGTATTATCTCTTCATTGAGAATTTAAGTCTTGTTGGCTAAGGTTGCTTAGGCCACAAGCAAGATGAACTAGAGCCACTTTTAAAGGCCCGCGTGGTAGAAGTGGGGGGTTACAGACCGGAGTGTTAGACGAGGTCTACATAGGTTGTAAACTTCATTTCAATTAGTGGATTTCGAGGTTCAAGTGTGGCGCACTAAACAGCCCGTGGTTTTTTCCCAGTGGTTGGGTTTTCCACGTATACATCAAGTGTCATTTACAATTCCGCACCATATTACACTTGTTGTTTTTGTATTGACTATTAGGGGCATTTTCGGTATATTGACCTTTAACGAAAATTGGGTGAAAACTTGTTAAAATCTATTCACCCCCCCCCCCCCTCTAGATTGATATTGTATACACACCGTGTTAATTTGTGAACTTTCAATTGGTATCAGAGCGGGTTCCTAGATATACTTAGGTGATCCTTGCTCACTTTTGGTGTGTTTTGCATTGTGTGTGATTTTTTGATTTATTCATACATTTTGCATTTAACTCATTTGCATTCATCCAAACACTATGAGTGATATTGGGATGAGCAAAGAGGGAGCGTCGAGTGTGAGGCTACCGTTGCTCACCGGCGTGAATTATGCCTCATGGAAAGGCAAGATGGAGGCATACTTGTGTCAAATCCATGATAGGGCATAGATGGCAATTGAGGATGGGTATGCACCTCCTATGATGACTCCCACTGGTGGAGGAGATCAAGTTCTCAAGCCTAAGGCGGATTGGACAAATGGAGAGTTTGAGATTTCGAAGTGGAATAGAAAGGCATGGCACGCCCTTCTATGTGCAGTGGACGAAAATCAGTACAAACTGATTCAAAACACTAGGATAGCCAAAGAGGCATGGGATATCTTAGAGGTTGCACACGAAGGAACCGATGTTGTCAAGGATTCCAAGCTACAAGTCCTTCAAACGCAATTTGAGTTTCTCAAGATGGAGGAGGACGAGTGCTTCAATGACTTTGAAGTCAAGTTGATGGATATTGTCAATCAAAGCTATCAACTAGGTGATCCATATTCGGATAGGAGAGTCAAGCAGAAAATTATGAGGTCTCTCCCCGCTAGGTTTGAATCGAAAGTGACGGCTTTAGAAGAAAATTCTGAATATAGGGATATGAAGCCGAGCGAGGTTATAGGAAGACTCCTCGCCTATGAGTCTAGGATAGGTCCTAGCATTTCACCTCCTAAAAAGCAAAAAGGGATTGCTTTGAAAGCTTCCAAGGTTGAGAAGGAGGAAAAAGTTGACTCGGACGAAGACACGGCTTTATTGCTTAGAAGATTCAAGAAGTTTGTCAAGTTCGAGAAGGATGGTTATGGATCCAAAGGCCAAGAGTTGAAGAAAAAGGCCCCTTTCAAGAGATTTGAGCCTAGGCAAGAGAATAGTGAAAGGAAAGGGATCCAATGCTATGAGTGTGGCGGTATAGGACACATTCTCACCCGATTGTGGGAATTTGAAGAACAAGACGGGAAAAGTTATGGCCGCCACATGGAGTGATGACTCCGGAGAGGGAGATAAGTCATCAAGTGATGATGAGATTACCATTAATTATACGGCTTTTGGAGCCACATATGTTGAAGATATAGTTGATGGTAAGAAAGTTGTGACAAGTGATCCCATAGAAGAAAGAGTTGAAGAAGTAGCTACTCATTGGGATATGTCCATTACTTCATCAAGAGACAAATTTGATGATCTTGATGAAGAAGATAACTCCATTGGTGAGTTGGAGAACATAGAAGATGACTCAAGTGTTGAGAATGTGTTACCTAACTCTACAAAAGGAAATGTAGAGAAAATGGATGTTCATGACTTTATAGTCAAGTGTGAAAGTTCTATGATGAAGGATAAAAGAAAGCTAAAGATTTTAGAAGAAGAAAATCTAGAACTTTCATCACACAATGACCACTTAAGTAAGCAAGTGGAGATGATGGGTCTTAAAGACAATGTTGAAAGCTCTAGGTTAGAGAATGAAAAAGAGATTCAAAGTTTCAAGGAAGAGAATCTTAGGCTTTCAACACTTGTTGACCACTTGAGTAGTGAAGTGGTAAGATCCATGGAGGATGAAGACAAGCTAAGAAATGAGCTAGCTTTGTCTAAGAGGAATGAAGAAGGGTTGAAAAGAGAGCTTAGGGATGCTAGAGATTTGATCTCTAAGTTGACCTCTAGCACGGAAAAACTCAACCACTTGTTGAGTGTTGGAAAAGGCCCTAGTGACAAAAGAGGTCTTGGCTTTGAAGAAGACAAGGAGAGTCTCACTCCTAACAAGACCATATTTGTCAAGAGCTTAGGCAAGAAAGAGACTTCACTGGTGCAAACTCCTAGGAAGAAGATTGATCTAGGACAATGCTCTCATAGTGCACAAGTGAAGGTAGCTTCAAGGAGACAACCTCAAGCTCAAAGAGTTCCTCATGCTAACTTCCCTCAACCTAAGATCCACAAAGGGAAGACACCTATCATGCAAGCTCCATTGAACAAGCAACCTTGTCTTGGTTATCAACAAAGAAGGAGAGATCCTATCCAACAACCAAGACAACCACAACGACATGGGAATGCACCAAAACATGCACAAGGGAATGGTATGATTCCTAATTTTGTTCCCACTTGTCATTATTGTGGTATTGATGGTCACATAAGACCAAGTTGCTTTTATTACATTCAAATGTGTAGAGTAAAAAGCATGATAGAAAAGAGAAAGGCTAGAGCTAGAATGCATGTTAACATAAAGGAAGAATCTCATTTGCATGATCCTTTAACTTCTAATGCTCTAGAACCTTTGTCCACTAGGAAGAAAAATATATCACCTAAGTGGATAAGGAAGAATAATGAACCCGCTTGCTATGAGACAAACATGTCTCACATAGGTTCAACCGAGTCCAATGGACTTGGAAGGTCCATAGGACCTCATGACCTTCATTGATGAAGGGTGGTTATTGACCCCATATGGGGAACTCAAGCAAAGAGAGCTTTTGCATACTTGATGCATGCAAAATATTTTAAAGATCTTATGCTTCTTTGTTGATTGCTTGAGTAAGCTTGGTTGCACATATGTATATATGTTTTCTATTCAATAAGTGTGAACCATGCTTGTTTTACAATCCATGTCATATTTATGTTCAAACATGCATTTTTGGACTAGGAAATTAACATAGGAAGTATGATTTGAATGACCTATAGTTATTTCCATGACATGATGATTCTTAATAACATGCTAAATGCCATATGAAAAGCATGAAATTCAAATGTCATGCTCAAATGTAAAAGCATGAATTGATGATTGCATAATTCTTAAATGCAAAAACTTGTGTGAAAAAGCTTATGAGACTCAAATTGATTAAAGGATCTTGTATCCGGTCAAAGGATTTTACAATCCAAATGTCTCTCTTTCTTTATTTGTTGAACATGGCTACCATCATACGGATTTCATATCCGGAAAAATCAAATAGGGTGCAAAGTCGCTCATGCCATGTTTCGCTTATAAAGTTGGATATAGTGTTTATTAAATTGAAAATCAATAAATTCTCTATATCTTTGCTTCTCTCATGACATTGGTAAAATTGGTTTGAATTCATATTAGAAACCTTTGTCATTTGCTTTGCCAAATACCATTGTATTTGGACTTGAATGCTACATGTCTTGTATGCAAAGCATTTTTGATTCACACATTTTATGAAAATAAATCTCCTTGTTTCTCTCCAATTATTTGAGTAGCATAAGTGACTAACATGAATATGCAAATATCTTGTATGCTACTATCTCTCTTTGCTATGAGTAACCTTGTTGGGGACTACTCCTTTGCCTATATCATGACAAAAAGGGGGAGTAGAAGTGGTAAAGGGAGTTGCTAAATTGTTGTGGCAATTTGTGCATGTTGGGGAGATTACATATTGAGGGGGAGTAACCCATCGAGGGGGAGCATTGCATTCTCATACATTGCATTATGTTGTGCTTATCTTTCGTAAATGCAAATGCTTGGTTTATCTCACATAATTAATCTCACATGTATGTGTATTGGAAAATATAGAAAACTTGTTTTCAGGGATTGATTGTTCTACAAGAGATTGAAGACCTGAAGATTTTATTTTCTTATATCTCTTTGTAATGTAGAAAATCATTGTAGACCCTAAGTTTCTATTTTTGTTGTGAGGAATCAATGTGAGTGGTGGTTTTGTCACGAAATAGCCAAAGGGGGAGATTGTAAGGATTCCCGGTTTTTGATTGGCTTATTTCGTGTGCAAACCACATATTGGGGTTGTTTGTAAAGGGTAGCTTAAGTGATAGGTGTTCATGCTCAATGACCCTTCTCAAGACCTCAAGGTGGACAAGCACTCAAAGGTATATCTTGTGCTTACTTTCTTATTGAAGAGATTTAGTTGCACACACTCACTTGTAATGCTTGCATATGTATGCTTTACGTTAGTGTGCATTCTCTTCAAATGTCACTTTTCACACTAGCACATTGTTTGTCATATCTTGTTGTGTGTTTTGTGTCATGTAATTCGTTTCCCGAATATGTTCGGAAACGTCCGCGCTCGCATGATAATGTGCTTGGTTTTGAGCGAAGATCGCCTTCGGAGAATGCCCTTGGCTTCTCCTTTGGTTTCACCATCATTGGTGAAATGGCGGTTTGATCGGCGGCCACGACCGCCGAATGAAACCGCCGTTTGATTCCAGAAAGCTCTGGACTGAATCTGCGGTTACGATCGGCGGTCAGGCCGCCGAATCGAAACCGCCGAACTGACCGCCGAATCGAAACCGCCGAATTGACCTGATGCATTTATTATTCTCGGGTTTGATTCTGCGGTTTAATCGGCGGCCTGGCCGCCGAATTGAAACCGCCGAATTAGATATTTTAGGTCGGTTTCATTTTGGGTTTTGATCGGCGGTTTCGTGTGACCGCCGAATATGGTCACCGAATGAACCCCTGCTTCTCGGGTTCAATTCGGCGGTTACACTCTGCGGCCACGACCGCAGAATGAAACCGCCGATCGGTGATTTCAAGGGCAAAATTGTCTTTTCACATGCCCTGTTTCTTGATGCTATAAATATCATACTTTCTCATTTCTCTAACTCAGTTCTCTGACTCAAAAGAACCCTAAACTTGAAAGAGAGATTTTTGAGAGAAAATCAAATCAAGAACCCATTTTTATACACTCAAATTATACACATATGCATCAAAGATCATCTAAGCATTTTCTAGCATAGTTAGTTTGCTTAGTTGAGTGAGTATTGGTCATCACACATCCCTTGGTATGTTCTTCACTAATCTCATCTAATTTTAGTGTTTTTCATATTAAGGCATCTCTTTTATTACTTGTAAGTTTTTAGATAATATGCTAAATACAAGATAGAGATTGTTTGTGATGACATGATTGAGTGTTGTTTTGTGATAGCTATTTAGGTTTTATAATCTATTGTTAGCTAAGCTATTTGACATGTCATTTAGCTATTGATATCTAGGATTGTTTTTATTGACATATTATCATCCTAGATAAGCATATAGGGTTGCCTAGCTCTTATTGCATTTATTGAGTATTGTTGAATATTCACATAGGTTGTATTATCTCTTCATTGAGAATTTAAGTCTTGTTGGCTAAGGTTGCTTAGGCCACAAGCAAGATGAACTAGAGCCACTTTTAAAGGCCCGCGTGGTAGAAGTGGGGGGTTACAGACCGGAGTGTTAGACG
>CATOZR010000002.1:0-116222 GCA_954870605.1 Acer campestre | reverse complement strand
TCACTTTGGCTTGGTCTTACAAATTTGAGCCGAATTTTTCAAATTTTTGCGATAATGCCATACTTAAGCATACTTTGCTTGTTGAGTTTGTGACATGAGTAGTGAGGAATTGTGCATGCATGTTAATCTTTTTCTCATAATGTTAGGGGTGCATTATCAATTTTGCCTTAAAGGCTCAGAATTATTAATAGTGGAGATTCCCATGAGGATCACAAACATGGCCTTAAAAAGCGTATTTTGAGTAGTCAAATATTCACTTTTTAAACACTCACTCTCAAACACTCTTTTAAGGCATGTATAGGTCTCATTTGCACTTAAATGTTGTTTGCCACTGAATATTATGAACTGCTTGTGGATGCTTTATTTTGCTGTGGACAAGCCTCTAGAAATGATTTTAGGCAATGTATGTGAAAACCACTAATTGGCCTAAATACTTCCATACAATCTTATGTGTGTGCTCCCAAGCCCCTTTTGAAGCCAAACATGTCTTAAATTTTTCATTCATGAACCACATCTATATGATCCATATAGCCTACGTAATTGACTTACCCTAACCAAATGATTTGCTAAGGCTTAGGGAATCAATGCAAGATCTTATACTTGAAAAATGTAGAGGCGTGTACCTAGGCATGTAAATGTGTGCAAATAGTCTTGCAAATCAAGAAAACATGAAAGAAAATGAAAAGCAAAAAAACAGAAGTTGAAATTCCCTTAAAGCAATAGTGTATAATATACCTAGAAAAGATGGGGGGGGGGGGGGGGGGGGGGGTGAATAGGTATAGGCCCAAATTCTTCCGATATTCAAAAATTACGGAATACAAGAATGAAATGAACACTTGATATGATATAACAAATGTATAGTATAAATCAATACATGTGAACATGTGGAAGATAAAGAAACTTAAAGCGAAAATGAGACACAATGTTTTTACATGGTAAAACCTCAAAGAGGAAGCATCCACAGGTTGATATCATAGCCACAAGCAAAGCAAATCCACTATATGAAAAGAACTTACACACTCAAGGCTATCAATACAATGATATCCACCTCAAGCTATCATATCCTAATCTACCCTCGGGCTAGTGATCCATTAAGCCTACTTTCTATCAAAGGTGTGTCCTACACCTCTAGGAAGCAACTTCCTATCCAAGGATAACAAGCCTATAGGAAGATTTCCTTGCTTAGCAATCTAGATCACAAGGATCCTAGTCAAGCTCCCTTAGCTCAACTATCCGGAGTACCAAACTCCTTGTTAAGACTTTTGCTTGGCTATCCGGAATTCATTCCTAGCCAAGTCTTCTTGCTCAATGCAAAGTTTCACTCACTTTGCAACAAGCTTCAACCTATCACAAGACAATGCTCTAAGTGATGCAAATGATGCAAATCACAATCAAATGAAGCAAGATGATCAACCAAGCTCTATGAACATGCTTAGAGATATTCTAAGATATGCTATCAACAAACAATCATAAATGTACCTAGAAATCAAAGCATGTGAATCAATAAGAACAAGATATGTGTTGTATGTGTAGATTTGGCAATAGGACACGTCAGCAAAAGATGCAATAAAGACGGGTCAAGTAAATAAACACGTCACTCATTGACCAGTCAACGAGAGGAGATCGGTCAAAGATACGCCAGCTGGCATGCTCGCCGGTTCAGAGTAGAAGTGTGCTCGCCGCAACTGGTCGACCAATAGAAAGGCAAAATGCGCTCGCCGACTTAAGGTGTTCGCCAAGAAATATACAGCCAGAAGAATGATCTAACTCTAGTATACTTTCCAGGTCAAGAATCTGTCCGGATACCAAGCTTGAAGGTCAAATCCTACTCCGGATAGGATCCAACCGATTGTAAACAAAGAAGAGTCCAAACAGGAAACAAACCCTAAAGCTGCTTGCAAACTCTAGACTCCTTGTATGATTAAAAATAGGAACTCCCCTACCAACACGGCATAGGCACATGAACCCTAGAAAGACTAATATAAATAGAACCCTAAATCCCATGAAAAAGGGGTTCGAAGATATAGAGAGAATAGTCAGGCAATTGTATGAGAGATCTGAGTGTGTAAACCATAAGCAATTCATAGTGATTTCTCTCGCTCTCAAGGGGCACCGTGTTTTTTTTTCCCATTCAAGGGTTTTCCACGTAAAATCTGTTTTGCATGCATTGATCTATTTTCTTTATTTGTTTGTTTTTGATTAAGATATTATTGTTGACCGAGTCAATCCAAAAATCACCGTCAACAATTGGCGCTAGAAGGAGGGGGAGAGGATTTCAGAATAAAACTTCCAGGAACCCTTACTAACAGACACAACATGAGCAATAACAGCGAAAGAGACGGAATCCCCAGCAATGATCGGCTTCCCGAGGAGGCCGTAGTACCCAGAGAGGAAACGTTGGCAACCGGAGAACAATCAGCAGCTACTCCGGGAACTGGAGTAACCCATGAGACTTTGCAGCACTTCCATGCAGCGCTGGTAAACTTGGTCAATGAAGCCAATAAAATAGGTCTCACGCTCCCTATAGGGCTAGGAGCCTCGTCTCCTTATGAACTGACAATCAGCACACATGGGAATCACCCTCCGGGAAGGATGCGGTCAGAAGTTCATATTGCAACTCCCAGCCTTCAAGCAGAACCAACTATCGAGGAAGCACTCCAAGACCCACAAGGAGTCCTAGACGAAAGAAGGCACAAAAGGGGAAAGGGGTTGTTGGGCGAAGATTTCCTAGAAAAACAAGGCCGCAGGCGAGCACATGGGGAAGTCGTCAACGATGGATCAAACGGGAACCACAGGAGATGATGATCAATCTCGTCAGAAGACAAAAGCCCCCAACCGAGAAGAGGACTGAGGTCAAAAAGAGCTCGGCAGCAGAGATCCGAAAGTGCAGATGATCCAGAAGTTAACAGAGGTGATGATAGCAGGGAAGGAGATTTTCGTAAGATGACAATTAAAAGTATAGTCAACCAAGAAGGGGAGCCGACTGGTCATTAGAGTGTTACCCTCCAACAGCTCTCAAAAAAGGTCTCAGCTATGGCTAAGCGGTATGGGCACTATGTTTTTTCAAATGATGAATCAGACAGTCCATTCGTTGACCATATTGCCCACACCAAGTTCCCGGAATGGTTCAGAATGCCAACCATCGAGCAGTACAAAGAAAGCAGGGATCCGAAGGAGCATATTCGTAGATTTCGTAATATTATGGCCCAGTATGCGTCAGATGATGGCCTCTTGTGCCTAACGTTCCCCCAAACCTTCGGCGACCTTACTTCTAGATGGTTTGGACGCCTACCAACCAGGAGTATAAACAACTTTTCCAGTTTCAGCAAGGCGTTCATAAGGCAGTTCATGGGAAGTGTATAGAGGAGAAAATCACTAGCTCATCTATCGAACTTGAAACAAGAAAGCAATGAGTCACTTAAGAAATATTTAGCCAGGTTTGGAAAAGAAGTTGCCCAAATAGAAGATGCAAGCGACGTGGCTGTCATAGCAGCCTTCACCAACGGATTGCAAAGTGGTCGCCTGTCTTTCGACCTACGAAGGGATCGACCAAAGACGTATGAAGAGATGATGGATATAGCTGGAGACTATGCATTGGCAGAAGAAGAAGAAGTAGTGCAAGGGGGTAGTTACGTCCATGGTCACAAACCAGACATAAAACCCAAATCCAAGGATGACAGGACAAAAGGTCAGTCGCGCGATCGCCAAAGCGAAGACAAAAGCCGAAAGAATCAGTCCAAAGAGAGTCGGGGTAGCAACAGAACCAGTAGGTTCCAAGGCAGGTATAGCAATTACACACCCCTGAATGGCGAACAGGAAGAAATACTGTCTGTAGTAGAGGACAAAGGACTCGCCAAGTATCCCCAGCAACAGTCGGCAAATGCCAGGAGGGATACAACAAAATACTGCCGATTCCACAAAGATCACGGGCATGATACCTCAAAATGCTTCCAGCTGCGGGATCATATTGAAAGTCTGATCAGAGAAGGGCACCTTAAAGATTTCACCTTGAAGGGAGACCAAAACACCGGTCGCCACGATAGCCACCAAGGAGGAGGACAAGAAAGAAGGAGTCCAAGAAAAGGCAGCCCTAACGTGGCGATAAATACTATCTTTGGTGGACCTCACACGGGCAGAAGCAATAGAAAAAGGATGTCAGAGGTCAGGGAAGTAATGTATGAAAACAGGGACTTAGAAGTGAATTCCGTGCAGAAAAACCACAAAAAACCAAGAGAAGGACATGACCCGATAACCTTCACAGCTGAAGATTCCGAAGGAATTGATGCCAAACCCAACGACGCAATAGTTGTGGGAGTACAAATAGCACACAGGGATGTCCTTCGAGTGATGATAGACAACGGAAGCTTCGCTGACATTTTGAGCACCAAAGTGTACGACGAACTTCGGCTAGACAGGAAAGATTTGGAACCGTTCCATGTGCCCCTAAAAGGGTTCGGAGGTGCAGAAGTAAGATCTTTGGGGATGGTGAAATTACCTGTGAGGTTTGGGACAGCACCTTGTCGAAGGACTATCCTCCTGGATTTCGTGGTGGTTGACATTTACAACTGGCCATACAATGCTTTACTCGGCCGACCATTTATGAACAAGGCTCGGGCAGTCACATCTACCCATGCATTAAAAGTCAAATTTCCAACAGAATTTGGAATTGGGGAGCTTAAAGGATCGCATGAAATGGCTCGCCGAGCCAACTTGTCAATCTTTAAGGACAAGACTGGAGTAGAAACATTGGGCATCTTCCAACTTGATGAAGAGGCACGAGAAGAAACTTGATCGAACCAAAATTGGTATGATTTTGGTCCCCATTTCCTTCTCCTTTTTGCTTGATTCTTGGGCATTATCCTGTGATTTAATGGTGTAAATTAAGTGTTTTCAGGAATTTATAGAGTTCAGGGGCATTAGAGTAATTTTGGTGAAATAGGGGCAAAAGAGTAATTATTGGAGGAAGAATTGAAGTTATCGTGAATTTTGAAGAATGTAGGGACTGAATTGAAATTTGCCAAGCAAATCACAATAGCCCACGTCACCTGGGAGTGAAACGGTGCGTTTCACATTAGGTGGGCAGGCTGTCAAGCCCAAATTAGGCAGTCCAAGGCGTGCCCAAATGCTAGGCCCAAAGTGCAGCAGCCCAACCTTTGAAGATTATTGAAACGGTGCGTTTCAATGGAAGTGGGGCAGCCTAGTTGGGCCAGACGTCCAAGGCCCCAAAACTTGACCCAATCAGCACTTGAACGTACCCCAAGCACGTCCAAACGTCCCCCACTTGATGCACAGGCCCAATTCAAGTGGCCCAAACGCGCGCCCCATCTCTGCAGCAACCCAATTGCACCCTAACTCACTTCTAATTGCACCCTCCTTTAAGCAAAATGACAGCAGCCCAATACACCCCTCTTACCTGCTGAATACACCCCTTTTACTATTCATTTTCTTCTCCATTCAGCTCACACCATGGCAGCCTCCACCTCCAAACCCTCACCGGCTGGAATGCACCCTTCCTGAACCTACCGGCGGCCGATTCCGGTCCCAATCGGACGGCCAAGTGACAGGCTGGCCGGTCGCAACCTTTACGGCATCCCAATCGGTCTGATTCTGGCCACCCATATCACACCCAAAATTACCCTTTGTCACCCCCAAGCCCAAATAGAGACGAAACCGCGTAAATCGTGGTCACGGTTTGGATTCCGAGGTCGCCATGGCGATAGGGAGTTGTTTTGGCTCCAGATTTGTCACCATTTAGGGTCGCCACATTGCCGCCATTTACACAAGCAGCGACTTCTCCTTTGCTCATTTCTGATTGGGTGGCAAAATTACAAGATGCCCCCCTCTGTTGGACTAAATGGTAATTTGCCATGGTCAGGGGGTGTTTTGGTAATTCGCCACCAGAGACCTAATTTGAAAATCCTATAAATTCATCACATTTTTCCTCTTTTAGATAACTCTTGACCACCAAGAAACCTCCTTTCTCAACCATTCCTTTTCTCTCCATTTTCTCTCCTACCTAAACTTAACATCTAGATTACCTCCCCTAATCATTCCTTTTCGTCCCATCTTCTCCACAAATCTCCTTAGTCACTTCCCATTTGACTCCACCCATTTAGACACATCCTCATCATCCACTCTTTACACAAGGAGCATCAAAGGCTAGGAAAGGATCAAGCTTACAAAAGAAAACCCATGGGTGATTTCCTAATCTTTTACTTGCCTTCCCTTTTGTTTGTAATATGTGTAATTAAATCCCCTTTCTAGGGTTTTGATGTGAGAACATTTGGATTGGGATTTGCTTAAGCTTTAATATATTTTTAATCTCTATTTGTGTTCTATTCATTTTATAATTAGATTCTATGCATTATGTAATTGACATGTATACCCACTAGTTGATTATAATCTTGCTTAGGATAATTTGTTATATAATCTTGATTGGATTGACAACCTTGATGGATTGAGAACATAGTGAATAGGATAGATTGTCGGAGGGTATATCAACCACGATTATCTAAGCCATTAATTGTAACAAATCGATCCCGCCGTGACCCCCTCCTTAATCGGTTAGGCATTGCAGTGGGAAGTTGTTTAAGGTTCATAATAATGGCCTAAACACATTTTAGAAATCAATTGGTTAACATTTATGAGATCCGTTCACTAAAGTAGCTTGATAAGCATTTCCCGTAATTCATTTGTGATCCCATTAATTCCCTAGTTATTCTCTTAATTGTTAATTTCATTTATCTTATATAGATTTGTTAAGTATTCTTTTATTAGTTTATTAGGTTTATTTTTCATGTATGTTTGATGGCTTGACAACCCATTCACTCATCCATATTTTTATGGTTTACTTTATTTGCATTTTTTTTAGATTAGTTAATTTATTCAACTAATCACTCTAATTCCCTGTGGAACGAATCCCACTTGCCACTTTACTAATTTTCTATCTAAGTGGTGAAAAATTGGTTTTCTAAACGAACACATCTAAATATCATTTTGTTGAGTACACAAACGACACTCATCAAAACCCCAAAAACATTCGAGCTAGACCCGAGGGATAAAACTGACAGAGAAAAAGAGGAACCAACCGAAACCATCATTCTGGACGAGAAGGAACCCAACAAAACTATCAAGGTAGGAGCAAGTCTGACGAAACAGGTTAAGACAGGAGTGGTGAATCTGCTGAGGGAATATAAGGAGGTTTTTGCTTGGAGCCTCGAAGATATGCCGGGAATTAATGAAAATGTAACCACACATTACCTAGCGGTAAGCGAAGAATGCAAATCGGTGATACAGAAAAGAAGAAGTTTCAACCCTGAAAGAAGCGCAGCAATAAGGGAAGAAATATCAAAGCTGCTCGCAGCAGGATCGATCAGGGAAGTCAAATATCCTGAATGGGTGGCGAATGTGGTGCTTGTAAAAAAGAAGAACAATTAGTGGAGAATGTGCGTAGATTTTACTGACCTGAACAAAGCTTGTCCCAAATACAGCTTCCCATTGCCAAGAATTGACCAGTTGGTCGACGCAACAGCCGGACATGAGCTGCTAAGCTTCATGGATGCATACTCAGGCTACAATCAAATCAAAATGCACAAGCAAGATGAGGACAAGACAGCGTTCACCACAGATCAGGGGTTGTACTGTTATACCGTAATGCCGTTCGGCCTGAAAAACGCTGGGGCAACATACCAGCGGTTAGTTAACAGGATGTTCGCCAGCCAAATAGGCAGGAATATGAAAGTATACGTCGATGATATGCTGACCAAGAGTATCACGGCTGACAGACATGTAGATGATCTGCGGGAAACCTTTGACGTGTTAACCAAATTTGGAATGAAATTAAACCCTTCAAAGTGTGTTTTTGGTGTGCCGTCTGGAAAGTTTCTCGGATACCAAGTGCATCAAAGAGGGATAGAAGCGAACCCTGACAAGATCAAAGCACTGACTAACATGGTCTCCCAAAAAAACCTGAAAGATGTCCAAAAACTTACTGGATGATTGGCATCATTGAACAGGTTCATAGCAAAATCAACGGATCGATGCTTTCCATTTTTCAAAGCACTTAAGAAAGGAAAAGGAATAGAGTGGAATAAAGATTGTGAACAAGCTTTTCTTGCCCTCAAAAGCTACCTAGGCCGAGCGCTGCTACTTTCTAAGCCAATCATAGGAGAAGTACCGTACTTGTATCTATCCATCATGGACGCGGCCACTAGCTCCGTATTGATCAGACAGGAAGACGGAATACAGAAACCGGTGTACTACATCAGCAAAGTACTGCTGCCAGCCGAAACAAGATATTCACCAGCTGAAAAGATGGCGCTAGCCCTGATAACAGTAGCAAGGAAATTGAGGCCATACTTTCAAGCACACAAAATAGGAGTGTACACCAACTGCCCGTTAAGAATGATTTTGCAAAAACCAGAAGTATCGGGCAGACTCACAAAATGAGCCATTGAGCTGAGCGATTTTGACATAGAATTCATTCCAAGAACAGCAATCAAAGGCCAAGCAGTAGCAAACTTTGTGGCAGAGTTCACCGAACCAGATACCGAAGTAGCAAATATGAGAATAGACCAAGCAAAGAAAGACTTTCGCTGGAAACTTTGTGTCAACGGTTCATCAAACACGCACGGCAGCGGGGCAGGGATAGCAGTTACAACCCTAGAAGGAGATTCAGTAGAATGTGCCTTGCGGTTTGATTTTAAGGCCACCAACAACCAAGCCGAGTATAAGGCATTGATAGCAGGACTAAAGGTATGCACGGCCTTAGGAACTGATGAGATTGAGGTCTTCAGCGATTCGCAAGTCATCGTCAACCAGGTACTCGACGAATACCAAGCAAGGGAAGAAAACATGATCGCTTACTTAAAGCTAGCAAAGGAGTTATTATGGCGGTTTGAAGAATACAAGATAGTCCAAATCCCAAGAGAAAAGAACGAACAGATGTGTTGGCTAAATTGGCATCGGCTACGATCAATATCTAGCCCCGAACAATTCCCTTGGCACACCTACTCCGACCAAGCATAGCAGAACAGGCTGAAGTAGGAGTAATCATGAACGTATCAATCAACTGGATGACCCCAATCAAAGAGTACCTGATCAATGACATCCTCCCAAATGACTTGCTAGAAGCCAAGCGGCTGAAATACAGGGCAACAAGATATTCAGTCCTCAACTGTGAATTGTATAGAAGAGGGTTTTCGAGAGCACTGCAAAGATGTGTTGGACCTGAAGAGGCAGAAGGAATCCTGAAGGGTATACATAGCGGGAGCTGTGGGAATCATGCCGGGAGCATCAGTCTAGCCCAGAAAGCACTAAGGCAAGGGTTCTATTAGCCAACCATGTTCGCCGATGCAAAAAAAATAGCGACCAGATGTGAGGCATGTCAAAAGATTGCGAATAACATTCGCCAGCCGCCTGAACGCTTACAAAACATCACCTCCCCATGACCGTTCGCCATGAATTGATTTGATCGGCCCAATGCCCACAGCACCAGGAGGAGCAAAACACACCATTGTAGCAGTATATTATTTCACTAAGTGGGTAGAGACCGAATCACTGGTACACATAACAGAAGCAAATACGACCAGCTTTGTGAAGAAGAACATTCTATACAGGTTCGGAATACCAAACACCATCATCACTGATAACGGGACACAGTTCGATAACAAGAAATTCAGAGATTTATGCAAGAAGTATGGGATCAACAACTACTATGCCTCTCCAGCTCACCCGCAGACAAACGGACAAACTGAGGTGGTAAATAAAATTATCAAGCACAACCTGAAAGTTAAGCTAGCCATCAAAAAGGGGAATTGGGCAGAAAAACTACCATAGGTACTATGGGCATACCGAACAACGGAAAGAAACTCCACTGGGGAGACACCTTACTCCATGGCATTTGGAACCGAGGCAGTCATTCCGGTCGAAATAGCGTTCTCTTCACCAAGAACACAACTCTTCCAGTCAGAACTTAATGTTGACATGCTAAAATAGGGCTTAGATGAACTAGAAGAGAGAATGGAGCATGCCCAAATAAGGAATGCTGCCTATCAGCAGAGAGCGGCGAGATACTACAACTCACATGTGAAAGTCAGAAGGTTCACACTCGGGGATCTGGTATTAAAAAGAGTGTCGCCCGGAACGAAGGACAAAACTACAGGATCACTCGCAGACAAGTGGGAAGGACCGTATCACATCACATGTATAGCAGACCATGGAGCGTATTACATAGCAAAGAGAGGAGTCGGCGAGCTGCCCCGACCGTGCAATGCTCAATACCTGAAGATCTACTACCCTTGATACTTCAGCCCAAGAAGACCTTTTATTATTTCTCCTTTTTTCAATTTACCTTCCTAGAAGTCTTTTATTTCTTGATGTTAGAGTTTGCAGGAAATAATTAATAAAGAGTAATTTATTACCGAAATTTCTGCCATCGCCGAAACCAAAGGTCAGCCATGACGAGTGGATCGCCAAACAACAGATAAGTCGAGTTATCTGAATTCAACGAACACCAAAGATAACGGGGAAATACCCCGCATTATAGCAGGCTGAGGGCAAAAACGCTACAAAGCAGCCTGAGCTAGAGAAAAATGCCACAGAAAAGGCAATTGCCATCAATAAAGGCATAAAACCCCCAGATTGTAAGAGGTGTTCAGCCAACAGTATTCAGGGTAAACACTCTGAAATTACAAACGCTGGGGGTAAAAGCAAGCTAGCAGTAAAAACAGTGAGCAAAAGCGGGAGACGTCCCAACAGTATGCTCACGTAAAGCTTGGTGTACGGTCGGACACGTCCTGACAAACACTGGGTAAAATAAAAACTAGCAACTATAAGCTAAGTGATAAAAGGCTTCAAAGCTTGGGCCAGAAACTCAGCAATGGCAGCTGAACAAAAACACATAGAATAAAATACGGTGAACAAGAAAGCAATGCAACACAAGAAAAATTGATATTTCATTTACATATCAAATATATTTACAAAGTCAAAAAAGATAAAAGTAAAATATACATAAGAATCAAGCGGTCGCTAGCGGAAAGCCCCCATCATCATCTTCTTCCTCTTCTTCCTCGCTCACCTCGTCCTCCGATGGCCAAACTACCTTTTCATCCCCGTCGGGCATGAAAGGCGTATAGTCCCGACCAGAAACAGGACATAAGTCAGGCTCAGCGCCAGACCCAGTGAAACTCCCCTTCTGCCCAGAGTAGTACATATTAAAGGCACGTTTGGTAGGGATTTCAAGGTGCATGGGAAGAGGCTCTGTCTGGGTATATCGGCAATGGGCCTTCCACAGCTTCAATTGGCTTTTTACCGAGCACACTGCACCATCCATGTGTCGCTGAAGGCTCTTGTCATATCGCTTCAGGGCCCTCTCATTAGAATGGTCCTTCAGGGCGAAGAACTTCTTGGCCTACCGCATACCCCGTTCAAACTCATGGAGGAGGAGCGCATCATAGGCGGGAGACCTCTTAAAACGATCAACGGCCTCGACTTCCAAAACTGCCTTCATGTCATTCAGAATGACATCTTGAGAAGCCTGTTGATGTTGCAAGTCTTCAGACTTGCGCTCGGCCCTTTCTTTAGCCTCCGTCGCCAACCTCTCCCCCTCTATATGAGCGGCCAAGCCCAGAAAGCTGTTCCCTTAGCGACCTGACCTCTTTTTCAGCGGTGAGTAGCTTCTCTTCAGCGGCGAGTAGCTTCTCTTCAGCAGCGAGCTGAGCAGCTAAAAACCCATCAGCAGACTCTCGCAGCTGAGCAATCTGTTGCACGTGAGATGCCTCAGCCGAAAGCCTTTCGGTCGTCGAGCAAGATACTTGGTCCTGTAAACGTTTATTATCCCTCGACGCCGCATTCATTTGCCTATAGCTACTCGCCATTTCCGACATCATCTAAAAAAAAAACGGAGTTAAAAGGTAAAGATGACACAGAGAAAAAGGAGGAAATAAGCAAAGAATAAAGTTACATAAGTTACCAAGGAATGGCAGTTGAAAAGAACTCCATCTTTCTGTTGCATGATTTCTCCACGTGCTCCCAACCCTCACCAAAGTAAATATTGTTACTTATAAAATGGTTCAAGAGCTCGGCTGTAGAAAAATCAAACAAAGAAACAACCCCTGACCCCTCATTTCGATCAGCTGGGGGTACAGATGGCCCTTCACGGGAACCTCTCAAATCCGCTGCAGGAGCAGACGATGGACCAGGAGCCTCAGCAGGAGCAGCAGGCCTAGGGGTATCCTCTTGAACAGCAGTATCCCGTGCTCCAGTATCCGTCGGAGGTGCCGAGGACCCATACTTGTCAGGAATAGGGCCTTGAGCAGCCAGGGAAGATGCAGTCCTTACATCACCACCTTCTGCCGATAGAGGGGTTGGATCCATAACCTGAGCAGGCCCAAGAGGGACTCTAGAACCGGTTTCCCTCACAGGAGGAACCTCAGAACGTGAGGGCTCATCATTTCCCTCCTCATCCGACGAAACAACGAACTGAACAACCCTTGACATCCGCTTCAAAGGACGAGTGACACATTAGGGGGTAGTCTCCGCAGGGCGCTTCCCTTGACCATTTCTTGGGTTAAGGTCGCTATAAGGGTCCTTAGGGGGATCAAGGACGCTCGCGTCAAAAACAGGAACCTCTCTACTTGCCACAAGAGCCCCAACTTTTTCTTTCCCTCTGCGCCTAGGGATATGAGGCGAGGTGTCAACTCCACCCCATCGAGGCTGGGCGACCACCTCCGCAACAGCGGGAACTCCTGCTCCGCCTTCATCTTGAGAATCGTCGCCCTCGGGTGGCGCGACTCCTTCTTTAGACAAGCCCGCGGCATACCTTTGACTGGCGGCTTCAGAGTTCTTCACCGCTTGGGCTTACTCGTCACATAAGACATCGAACTCACTCACTGAAAAGCAAAAAACAGCGTCATTCAAAGCAAAACCGATAAAACAAGTTCAAAGTTTTAAAGAACTTACAACGGCGTCGCCTAGCAGACAGGCGAGGGAAAACGCCACAAGTGACCATCCTGGCTTCATCAAGAAGGAATTCTTGACCCCTCTTGGCCAGACTAAGTACCGTAGCCTCCGTCACATTCTTTACCTCGTGCAGGGTCAAAGCGGGGAGAGCCTTCGACCAAGCTTTGATCGGACTATTTTATACCTATTTGAGGTCCCCCATTTTCGATCGTTTGTCTTGTTTTCGAGCGTATTTTTGTATATAATGTTTTGTTTGAGCCTTGTGTAGGTCCATATTCCCTACAATAAGGTTTTGAGCTTAAAGATTAGTTTGGGAGGCAAAATGAGCCAAAAATGGAAGAAATTGTATATGCTCGTGCAGAATATACAACTTGTGGAGGTCATATCTTCCTGCTCCAATTGAACCATATTGATATCTTTATATATTCGGAAAGCATCGGAAGTCTAGTTTCCAGAACATTTTACGGATTGCAATTCCGAGGTTTCTACAGGAAGTTATGCCCATTTCCGTAACAGTGCGCGATGCTGAAATGCTGAAACACTGTCAGGTCTAAACGGCTACTTCAAACGGCGGCCTGGCCGCTGAACCAAACCGCCGTTTCACTCCAGAGAGTCGTTTTTTAGGGAATTTCAGGGACTGTTTTGTCCTTTCACCCCCAACCTTCAGCCCTAACCTCCCAACACTATATAAACACCTTATTCTCTTCTCTCCCAACAGAATCCACTCCCCACACACTTCCTCTTCTTCTTCTTTTTCATTTTCTTCCATCCAAAAGAGAGAATGAAGCTTTCAATGGCATCCATGGAGGTTTTTCCTCCATGGATGCCTTCCATTTCATCTTCTACCCATCATCCACCCATCTAGGAGTAGATTACAAGGAGAAAGGAGGGTCTTTGGACCAAATTCGAGCCAAGCATGGATCAAAGGAGATTAGCACATTTTGGAGGGGCTCTCCACTTGGGTTTTCTCTTTTATCTCATTCTCTTTGTATTTCTTGTTTTCTTAGATATGTAATCCCCACTTGGGAATATTTGTAAACCTAATTGTGCTTAATGTATATGTGTTGGTTGTTTTTATATCTAATTTGTGTTTTGATTCATTCTTGCTTTTATTGAATATATCTCTATCTTGAAATGCTTGTGTATGGAGATTGGAAATTAATATGTATTCATGGATGAGATTAGGAGTAGATTAATGTAAATTAGGAGTAGTTGTAATCAAATATCCCATTTTGTGTTTGTATGTTGATGGAAGGTCAAAATTACATGTCATGAATGGGTTTGAGTGACTTAGAGTTAGGATTGTGCCTTTGGAGGGGTTCTCCATTCATAGTCTTGGCTAATTAGCTAGGAAGAGTGGATGAACCTATAAATTGCCATATTATAAGAGTTTGGTTCATTGTTCTTGTTAACAATTGGACTTTAGCTATTTCTCACTCTAGGGGCTTTAGGTGAGTCATGGTTAGAGTTACAATTATTGGTCTTTGGCTATCTCTCATGCTAGGGGCTCTAGGTGAGTTATGGTTGGAGATACAATCACTCTTTCCACATTCATTGTACCTAACGTTGCCATTTTACATTACGAAGCTATCATTGGGCTAAATGTAGTTTTGTTTGTAGAATCGGTTCACATATGTTGGTTGCGGTTTCGTGTTTGAGAGGTTCTCAACACACTCTTCGACCGTTAGCTTTATGAATGGGTATAAATCGAATCGAGGGAAGAACGAACCCTTAACTAAAATTGGATGTCCTTAATGTCTAACAACCAACTATTTGTGCACTTATGTATGGTGAACTTTTTGAACCTTGTGTGACCATTTTCATGCATCTCTCCTATCCACCATTTTATTTATCACTTTAAACACCGCTCCCACCATCTCTTACATCCCAAACACTACCACAAGTCACCTTGGCCTCAATAAAAGTGAGGGAAAGCCCATTTGATCTCTTAGGAAGTCTATCTTGGGAATGCGAGTCAATGCATGTCTTTCCACGTTCGTGGCATTTCAATTTCTTCCATGAGATCCATTTTCAGAAAATGTGCGTCATTGGAAAATACTCATATGTGATTATAATTGATTTCATATACCTAAACTCCAAATCACATATGTTTGCTAGAGAGTGCGCCTAAGTTCTGAGTGAAAATATGACTGAAATCCGGTGAGGATTAGAGTCGAGGCGAATTTATCTTGGGCATACGAGCATAGTTGTTTTGTAAACCGAAAACATCCTAAGTATTGGCATACTTGCATTGTGTGATGCATTGTTATTAATTGGTATATTTGAGATTCTAGCATGCATGTGTAGTCTTTGCTTGGTATGTGCGGATTTGCATCTCAACTTTTATTGCAGAGTATACTTTTGTGGGTGTTGTAGCTGTAAACCCTCAGGAGACTATAACTCCTCCTCTAGGGATCGCCTAGTGGTTTAAAGGCTTGTGGCACATGCTAAGTGCCACCGTGTTTCGTACGGAAGTGGATTAGCATAGTTTTTATCTTTTATTTGTTTTTATGTGTTGTTTTTATTTTTATTTTGTTATTTGTATTTTTGTTCTCTTTGTTTTGCTCGAGGACGAGCAAAAGATAGGTTTGAGGGTATTTGATCGGACTATTTTATACCTATTTGAGGTCCCCCATTTCCGATCGTTTGTCTCGTTTTCGAGCGTATTTTTGTATATAATGTTTTGTTTGAGCCTTGTGTAGGTCCATATTCCCTACAATAAGGTTTTGAGCTTAAAGATTAGTTTGGGAGGCAAAATGAGCCAAAAATGGAAGAAATTGTATATGCTCGTGCAGAATGTACAACTTGTGGGGGTCATATCTTCCTGCTCCAATCGAACCACACTGATATCTTTATATATTCGGAAAGCCTCGGAAGTCTAGTTTCCAGAACATTTTACGGATTGCGATTCTGAGCTTTCTACAGGAAGTTATGCCCATTTCCGTAACAGTGCGCGATGCTGAAATGCTGAAATGCTGAAACGCTGTCAGGTCTAAACGGCTACTTCAAACGGCGGCCTGGCCGCCGAACCAAACCGCCGATTCACTCCAGAGAGTCATTTTTTGGGGAATTTCAGGGACTGTTTTGTCCTTTCACCCCCAACCTTCAGCCCTAACCTCCCAACACTATATAAACACCTTATTCTCTTCTCTCCCAACAGAATCCACTCCCCACACACTTCCTCTAAACCTAGATTTGTAACCAACCAATCCCACCATGACCCTCTTTCCCTAATCAGGCATTGTGGTGGGAAAACGTTTAGGGTCCATAGTAATGACCTAAACACATCCTAGAAAACAAATGGTTAACATGTAGATATTGGTCCATTAAAGTGGCTTAAAAAGCACTACCCATACCCACTTGCTAATCTATCAATTCCCTAACATCTATATTAATTGTTTACATCCATTACTCTTATCAAGGTTGTTGAGTATTCTATTTTTCCTATCACCATATTTTTACTTAGGTTTGTTTTATATGTACGTTTGATGGTTTGACAAATCATACACTCATCCATTTATCTATGATTTATTTTTTCGCATTTAGATTAGCTAATTAATTCAACTAATTAGTCTAATTCTTTGTGGAACGAATCCTACTCACCACTTTACTAGTTTTATATCCTGAGTGGATTTTCTAGTGGTGAAATTTGATTTACAAAATGAACACATTTAAATATCATTTTGTTGAGCACAAAACGACCTCATCAGCCTCCTACTAACGATTGATCCCTCCTAAGCAACCAACCTAGGATGTATAGTGTTAGTTGCTCGTTTAGGACCCTAACAATGAAAGCTCGTATATCTATCTAGGGCTCAACCGATACTAGTGTAGCCAACCTAGGGTGTATAGTGAAGGCTTCTAATCCTCTCACACGAGCCATCCTAGGGTGTATAGTGATGGACACCCGTTCGAGGTTATATGAAGAGCGCGGTTATCTAGCTGAGATTCCAGAAATCTCATCTATTTAAATAAGCAATAAACAACTAAATAGGATGTATACGTAATTGCCTACACAAATAGAATCCAAAGAAAACTTGCAAAGATAGTGTATCCAAGACAAGCAAATCAAAGGAAAACCATTCATACTTTTGAATAGAACTATAAAAGATAGAAATATATAATAAATAGAGTTTATGTACAAAAGCCCAATCATTCACAAACTAATCCATTAACCCCTTAGTGGGGGTTTAGCTACTCATTACAATAATGAAAATAAGAGAAAGGATGAAGAAACAACCTTTGGAGATCATCTCCTTCCTTAAAGTTCCCTTGAAGTTGAGTAGAAAGTGTATGAAATGAGAAGAGATGGATTCCTAGATCTAGTTACAAGTTTCAAAATTTTTATGTGTCAAAAGCTTCCTAAAACGTTTAACACACTTTCTATATATAGTCTCCCAAAAATAGGTTACCAAATAGCCTTAAAACGAATATCTAGCGCGAGGAAGTGCGGGTGGAGTGTGGTTCAGGGACTTGCACTCGCCCGCACTTTATCACTTTCCTTTGGTTTTGGACTCCCAGGTCTGGATAAGAGTGCGGGTGAAGTGCGGTTGGATGACCCGCACTCACCCTCACTTTATCACTATTTCAAGAATCAGGTCCTAGATCTAGGAAAGAGTGCGGGTGAAGTACGATTGGGACCCGCACTCACCCGCACTTTATCAAACTTCAGAAGTAAGGTCCCCTGGTCTGGGCAAAAGTGCGGGTGAAGTGCGGTTGGGACCCGCACTCACTCGCACTGTTGTAGCTTCTGCTGTCTTTTCTCCTTCATTCTGCAACTCTTGGTCCCCTTTTTGCCTGAAAGTCTCGCAATATGCTCAAAACACAAGAAATGGATAAAGTGTTGTTGAGTGCAGGTCCCTGAACCGCACTCCACCCTCACTCTTGCCCAGACCAGGACTCATAAAAAGACGACTCAAAAAGGCGACTTCACCCCTAAACCAAAACTCAACAATGTCCCCATTGTTGGAAACCAAAGAGCGGGGTGAAAACACCTTACAAGACTCAAATAGGCTCTTATAATCAAGGTGATTCAAACAACATGTCATTTAAAGCATTATTCAACCTAAATCAAGCATATTCTCAAAATTGACGGAATGGGGGCAAACAACCCCCAAACCGGATCTTTTCATAAGATCAAAATATGCACAAGTATAAGATCAATATGCAACAAAAAATGTGTTCATCCATATCAACAAAATATTCTAAATCCACATTTAACAATATGAAATAAGTTAAGCACAAAATTTGAGAGGTAGAAACTCCCTTAGAAGGAAGATTGGTTCTTTGCGTGCAAGTTGTCATGAGTTTCCCAAAAAGATGAAGAACCTAGCTTAAACATAACACCTCTTCCAAACAAAAGTCAAATGCAATTCAAAGCATAGGCTATAAAGTCCAAAGCAACTACAAATCAAAAGAAAGCAAAAATAGCTAAAAGAGTTTAAGAAATAAGACCTTGGTGGGTTGCCTCCCACAAGCGCTCTATTTAAACTCTGGGCAAGACATGATAAGAGCTCTATGGCTCAACAAACTCCACAGAACCAACACCCTTGCAACTAACTTCAGATCCCAAATATGGCTTAAGCCTATGTCCATTCACCTTAAATTTTGCTTCATCTTTCAAACTCTGAATTTCTATTGCTCCATTAGGCGAGACATTAATAACACAGTATGGTCCTGACCATCTTGATTTCAACTTCCCTGGAAAAAGCCTCAGACGGGATTCATAAAGCAACATGAGCATCCCAAGTTGGAGCTCTTTTTTCACCAATCACTTGTCATGAATGATTTTGGTTTTTTCTTTGTAAATCCTTGAACTCTCATAGGCTTCTAACCTAAATTCTTCCAACTCATTCAACTGATGGCATCTTCCTTCACCTTCCTTGTCATACTCCCAGTTCAACTTCTTGATTGCCCACCACACTCTATGTTCTAGTTCTATTGGTAGATGGCAAGCTTTACTGAAAACTAACCTATAAGGGCTCATCCCAATAGAAGTCTTGAATGTTGTTCGATATGCCCACAGGGCGTCAGATAACTTCATTGCCCAATCCTTTCTAGTAGAGGAGACCGTTTTCTCCATAATCTGCTCGACTTGTCCCAACGTCTGAGGGTGGTATGGTGTGGCTATCTTGTAACGGGACCCATACTTCTTTAATAGGTTGCCTAATTTCTTATTACAAAAATGGCTTCCTCCATCACTAATTATCACCTGTGGAATCTGAAACAAATTACAGTGTGTTCTAATATTAATCTAGAAGGGGGGTGAAAAGATTTTAACAAAATTTACCCAATTTTCGCATTAAGTCAAGATTACGAAAATGCCCCAAACTAGTCAATATATATAACAAGTGTAATATGTGTGGAATTTAAATAACACTTGATATTTACGTGGAAACCCTCACGGGAAAAACCACGGGCTAGTAAGTACGCCACACTCGAACCTCGAATCCACTAATTGTGATAACGTATACAACATAATCCCGGTTTGACGGCCTAATCCCGGCCAATATCCCGCTACCACTACCCCCAGACCTGTAAAAGTGGATCTAGTCCAATTTGCTTATGTGACCACCTAATCCCGGTGTACGACCTAATCCCGGTCTATCACACAAGACTTACTTCTCTGAAGAGATCAACACCCTAAGTGAATATGCAATGATATCCAAATATGCAAGATAGAGCTAGGGTACTCTAGATGCTTACCTAGGATTATATGATGACAATAAAATCAATCCTAGATATGAAAATAGCTATATGACATGGCATACAACTTTAGCTAAGTAAAGGATAACCAATCCTAGATACAAAGCTATCACAAATAATCTCAATCATGTTAATGAGATCAATTAGCTAGATGTTAGATAAACATGAACAATCCTAGCTATCACAAAATAACCCAATCAACACATAATCTCAATCATGTATGTAGAAATTAATCTAAACACATACAAGTAATATAAGAGATAAAATTGATAAGTAAAACACTAAAATTAGATAAGATTAGTGTTCAAAAAATCATACCATGTGTGTTGAAGAAGACCCATGCTCAAATGATGTCGAATGATGCAAGATGGAGATGGGTTTTGGGTTTAGAGAGTTAAAGAAGCAATCTTGGTGCTTTCTCTCTCAAGAATATGGAGCCTCTCTCTCTAGGGTTTCATTTTGTGGTTCTCCCCTCAAAATGATGAGAAATATATGTATTTATAGTGCCCAAGTGAAACTATGTCGTTTTGGAAGAAAGAGAAAAACAATGGGCATTTCCACGGTACACGCGTCGGTGCAGTAGCTCAAGATTTGAGTGCTCCGAAACATGACCAAACGACATCGAAACCTTTCATATAATATATCGTTGGAAAGGTATGGATGTCTACTTTCTACTCGTTTCTACAGAATGACATTTCAATATCTGTAGAAAAAGTTATGGTCAATTGAGTGACCAAAGGTCAGAAACGGACAACAACATAGTTGCCTTGTTTTGGTGGTCACTTTGGAGATTTCAAAACCAATCCAAACGGTCATGAAATATTATGAATAATATACCGTTGGAAAGGTATGGGTGTCTAGTTTGTACAGAAATTTTTAAAACTCATTTTAAAGCTTTGTATAAAAAGTTATGGTCACATGACCATACAGAGGTCAGTTTTGAAAATCATTTAAATCATTGAAATCCAATCTTTTGAAACTAGACACTTTACTCCAATCAACCAAACCAAATCTAACACTTATCCAAGAGAAGAATGAGACCTTCTCAAGTGGTCAACCATCGCACTAAGACATGCACACCATCGTGCAAGCGCGGACGTTTCCAATCACACAAACGGAAATGAATTACACCACACTAAAAGCTAACAAACATAAAGTGCAAGTGTGGGAATTGAATGCATCCTAATGCCTATCATGTCATGGCATTATCATAGAACAAGATGCAATCAATTCAAACAAGCATGAATAAAATTCATGACTTTGCATCCTAATGCCTAATCATGTTATGGCATTTCAATAAGATAGATGCAATGACTAATCATGCATGAAGAGATATTCAACAATTATGAATGCACACATATGAAAACACAACATACAAATATAGAAATATGCATGAGTTGTGAGTGTGTGTAACTATGATCTCTTCAAACCAAGTAAGCACTAGAATATACCTTTTGTGCTTCTTCTCTTGAGGTCTTGAGAGGGTCATTGGATGATCACCAATTCCTAGGCTACCCTTACATCAACCCCAACATATGGTGTGTCCACGAAACAAGCCAATCAACAAATGGGAATCCTTACAGAATCCCAAATCGAGCCAAAATGTTTTCCTTTATGAACTTCACCATAACATTACTGTCATTAGTCTTTGTGGCGATTGCCTCCACCCATTTCGACACGTATTAAAATATAGCTATTTCCACCTAATAGTGGAAACAGTCCAATGAAGTCAAGCCCCCAAGTATCGAATATTTTTACCACCAAGATCCCCGTTTGTGGCATCTCATTCTGCTTACCAATGTTTCCCGTGCATTGACATCTATCGTATGTTGAACAGAACATCGTCCTTAAAAAGCGATACCCAAAAGAAACCCAATTGAATTACCTTGAATGCTGTCATTCGTGCGCTAAAATGGCCCCCACACTGCAACTCATGACAGAATCTCAATACGTCACACTGCTTTGCCTCTGGTACACACCTCCTAATCACCTGATCGGACCCATGTTTGAATAAATAACACTCATCCCAAAAATATTCTCTTAACCTTCTAACGAACCTCTTCTTACCTTGCGTATCCAAATCAGGGGGAAAACTCCATGAGTTAGGTAGTTTGCCAGATTTGAATACCAAGGCTCCTCAACTTGTACTGCCCACAAATGCTCATCAGGAAAATTCTCTCTCAAAGGAATCTCATCCTCACCTACTAGGCCTTCCTGAACCAACCTACTGAGGTGGTCTGATACCACATTCTCACAACCATTCTTGGCCTAGATTTCTAAATCAAACTCATGTAGCAGCAATACCCACCTAATCAGTTTGGGTTTTGCATCTTTCTTTTAGTGTAAATATTGCAATGCTGCGTGGTCTAAATACCCTACTACTTTGGCACCCACCAAGTATTGTCTAAATTTTTCATGAGCAAAAATGACAACCAGAAGCTCCTTCTCTATTGTAGAATAATTTACCTATATGTCATTTAAAGCACAGGATGAGTAATATATAATGTGTGGGTCCTTGCCAACCTTCTGCCCGAAAACTGCACCTACAGCATAGTCAAATGCGTCACACATCACTTCGAACAGCAAATCCCAAACTGATGGTGCTATCACTAGTGTTAAGGTCAAAACCTCCTTTAGGGTTTCAAATGCCACCAAACACTTTGCATCAAACACAAAGTCCTTGTTCTTTTGCAGCAACAAACATAAAGGTCTGAAGATCTTCGAAAAATCTTTGATGAATCTCCTGTAAAACCCGGTGTGGCCAAAGAAAGACCCGATGTCCTTCACAGTCTGTAGTGGTGGCCAACTCCTAATTACCTCAACTTTTTCCTTGTCCACCTCAATCCCCTTACTAGATATAATATGGCCTAGAACAATTCCTTGTTGTACCATGAAATGGCACTTTTCCAAATTTAGAGCTAAGTTATTCTTCATGCATCGTTTTAGTACTAAGGATAAGTTACCAAGACACAAGTTGAAGGAGTTCCCGAAAACTGAGAAGTTGTCTATAAAGACCTCTATTATCTCTCCCACCATATCAAAGAACAAAGAAATCATACACCTTTGAAAAGTCCTTGGCGTATTACAAAGGCCAAAGGGCATCCTTCAGAAAGCATATGTTCCATACAGGCAGGTGAACGTAGTTTTCTCATGATCCTCAGAGGCAATCACTATCTGATTATAACCTGAGTAACCATCTACAAAACAATAGAACTGATGCCTTTCCAACCATTCTAAGACTTGGTCCATGAAAGGCAAAGGGAAATGATCTTTCTTGGTGACAACATTCAATCTACGGTGGCATTCAATCTATGGTAGTCTACGCAAACACGCCACCATGTCTGAAGCCCTAGTGCCACCATCTCATTCTTATCACTCTTCACCACTATAACTCCCGATTTCTTTAGTACTACATGGATGGGACTCACCCACCTACTATCTGAGATAGGGTAGATGATCCTGACATCTAGAAGCTTTAATATTTCCTTTTTAACAACTTCCTGCATGATTAGGTTCAGTCTCTTTTGTGGCTTCCTTGTTGGTTTGGTGTTTTCCTCTAGCAGGATCTTGTGCATGCATATGGTGGGACATATACCTTTTAAATCATCTATAACCCACCCAATGGCATTCTTATATTCTCTTAAAACCGTAAGCAAATTTTCTTCTTGGCTTTCTTCTAAATCGGCGGCAATTATCACTGGATTCCTCTTTTCTTCATCTAGGAATACATACATTAAGTTGGACGGAAATGCCTTCAACTTAATTTTTGGAAGGATCTCTTCTGATGGCAAAATGTCATCACTACTTTCTACCTTTTCAAATTCCTCTTCCACAGCGACATCTACCTCCCCCTCAAAGAAATCCACATTGCTACAATCATGGGAGCCAATTGAGTATGTTAAAGAGTCAAAGATGTTGAACTCCACTGTTTCATCTAATACCTTTATGGTAAGCTTCCCTGCATGTGTATCTATTACAACCCTAGCTGTTTCCATGAAGGACCGACCCAAAAGTAACTTCACATCCCACTTATCTCTGCCTTCATCCATGTCAATCACAATAAAGTCAGTAGGTATGATCAACTTCTCGATCTGTATCAACACATCTTCGACACCCTTAGGACTCCTCACCGAAGCATCCGCAAAGACAAGGGACATGATGGTTTTTCTAAGGTCATTAAGACCAAGCTTCTTGAAGATAGAGAATGGCATTAGGTTAATACTTGCTCTCGAATCCAACATTGCTCTTTCGTGATTCGATCCACCAATCGTTATGTCTATTATTAAAATCGATCAGCCTAAATGCTATTCAAACAAGTGAAAGGGTTGATTTTCATATACATCAAATTAATAAAGTAATAACAAGGAATTTAGCTAATGCAATAAGGAAATGACAAGAAATAAGATCAAGTATAAATATGATGATGATGAATGCTAGGACATTGACTACACTCCACCCACTCCTAGACTTCCTTTCTAGACTCAATTGTTCACCCAAAATATACTCATGCAATTGATAGATTCGTACACCCTAATATCAACTTATACTCTCGGTCGAGTAGGATAGGTCACACTCAATTTCATACCCGAGCCTATCTCTCAATTACTCAGAATGTATAAATGAGTTTCATAAGAGCAATGGCATACTAAGAATCCTATATACTAGCCTAAGTAGGTTTAATTCTAGACATGCATAAAAGACATTTAGTCGAACACGATATGTGCGTGTCTCCGGTCGGTTTATAACACACAATCAAAAATCATTCAATAGACGATCAACCTATTGAAAGCATCAATCACACTAAAATATCCATACAAATTACAATTGCACATAAAGGATAAACAATGATCAATATAAATATATAGTTATGGGTGAAGTTTCATCAAATCCTAGCACTAATTGTTTAGCTCATATTACACAAGTTATCCATACAAAATATAATATCAAACGAATACATGACTATGTAAAGGAAATGAAAGAGAATAAGGGATAAAGAAAACTATGTAAATCTTCTCTTCTTCCTTTGCTTCAAGCTCTCCTCCAAGCTCTTTCAAGTCCCAATCTCCCAAAGAATAATCAAGGATCATGGATGGTGTTAAGTGTTTTGTTATATGTGTAGGATTGTGTAGGATGATGTAATAAATATTCTTGGTAGCTAGAATCTCCCCTTTTTTCAGAGAGAAAGCAAATGAATATATAAGGGAACTTTTTAGGTCAGGGGCAAGGGAGTAATTTCCTTGAAGTTCAAAAACTTTTGGGCAGAAGGCGACCTTGGGGTGAGTGATCGGTCTATTTCTATATATGTTTTAGACCCCTATTTCCTAGTCTTCATGCTTTGTTCTCGAGTATTTTAGGTTGTTTGATGTGTTTGTTGAGCTGTGCAGGTCTCGTTATCAGAAGTTGTGCAAATATTCAAATATGGAAGAAAAGATGTCAATGCTGAACAGAAGTACATTTTTCTGCAGTGGACCGCCCCCTAGGTATGAATACCTAGCGGTCCTATGCCGCGGTCAATGCATGTTGAAGCCTCCAAGTGAAATTGTGAAGGATCGCCCCCTAGGTAGTGCCTACCTAGCGGTCCTACCTAGCACCAAACTCCAGAGAAGTTGTCCAAAGATGACCGCGGCCTAGGCATGTCCTACATAACGGTCCTAGCTTGCACTAAACTCCAGCCGTGTGTCATTCATGTGACCGCCCCCCAAACACTGTCCTACATAGCGGTCCTACCTAGCGGTGGTCTCCAGTGGTGTTGCAAAAAGAGTACCGCGGGGTAGGCAAGTTGCCTACCTAGCGGCACGTGCAGCGAGAGTTTAAGTAATCTGATTCGTTTAGGTCAGCGAACGACGAGGTTGCGAGCCACTATAAATAAGACATGAGAGGGCTTTCAGAAAGAGTTAGAGACTGCGAGATTGAGAGCTATTCTACCATCCATCCTTGGAAGAGACCGAAAAGCAAGAAGAAGACGAAGGATTCGAAGCAAGATTAGAAGACAACAATGGGTTCTATCTTCTCCTCTTCTATATTTTTGTTTCCTCCATTGATGTGTAACTAAATCCATACTAGGGATTCGATGTGAACCTCTATGAATACTCTTTGTTAGAATTGACTATGTTTTAGTAATTCAAGTTTTGTTTCATTCAATTTGGGATTTCTTCTTGTCTATGCATGGTTTGTGCTAGTCTTGAATCTAGGGTTTATATGTTAAGGTTGAGAGATGTGTGGGTTTCACCAGTCTTAACCAATAATCAATTGAATGAATGAATTTATCGTAGCAGGTTATTGCACGTTATCTTTGGTTCTCTTGTTCTTGTGCTTAATGGATTCTCAATCATAGTCTACACGCAGGGTTTGCTAATGACTGTGATTGAGAATACTTGATTATATGCTGTGTGGGTTGTAGGTTATAGTTGATATGCAGGGTTTGCTATTTACTCAACTGAGAAACGCTTGGTGTATGGTTGATTATTTTCTGTTATAGTTTATATGCAGGGTTTGCTATTGATTGTAGTAGAAGTACTTAATTTATCCCAGGACCACATAGCACTGATTATACATGATTTAAGAACGAACCCTTAACTTGATTAATATTCTTTGTGAAGTCAATTCGAAGCATTGAGTAAACGTAGTTGGGGATCATTGATGACCTAGTCTTCTCACCTCTTGATCTCATTCTCATATTCTTGTTAATTGTTTTCTTAGTTTAATCTAGTTTTAATCTCAAATCAATCAAATCAATCTAAAATCTCTTGGTTACTGTTAATTGCTTAGCTTTAATTAGAATTGGTTTTAGTCGATAAATCTCTTTTCCTCGTGGGAACGATCCCTACTTGTCGCTGTACTTATCTCACGATTCGTGCACTTGCGAGTTAGGTTTTTATAACACGATTTTACACATCAGTGAGCTTGGTGAGCTCTCCCTAAGGTTGCTAAGAAGGAAAATTCTTCCTAACCAGATTGGTTAGCGAGCTTGGGGCGAGCTATCCTTAAGGTCACTTGGTTGCTCTGTATTTAGAGTCCATACAAGACTTGTTAGCAAGCTTGGGGCGAGCTTGTTGAGCTTGCCCTAAGGTCGCCTTTGACAATGTTAAAGAGAGCTGGATTTGAGTGTAGAGCTACCTTGGGGAGCTCGCCCTAGGATCGCCTTTTCTAGTGTTTGAGAATGGCTAAGCTGATTGCATAGCGATCTTAGGGCGATCTTGGGGAGATCGCTTTAAGGTCGTCTCTGTGCTATAAGTGTCTCCTTGATCCTCTTTTCAGCTCCTTCCAAGCCAATTGAGCAACCAAAACCTACTTGACCCTACATGACTTATTTAGAGTGTTAAAAACCCGGTCTTACTCGAGAAACAAACACAAAATGATACGGATAAGGGGCTACACTTTGTGTAGAAATGAAGCAATCAAATACCCCCAAACATATCTTTTGGTCGTCCTCAGCAAAACTAAAACAAATAAACAAACATAAAATAAAATAAGAAAACAAAAGAAATAAAACACTGCTTTTGCGGGCAACACGATGGCACTTTGCACATGCTATAAGCCTTTTAAATCCCAAGGTGATCCCTAGTGGATGAGTGAAATTTCGTGAGGGTTTACAGAACGACACCCACAAACGTCTTTCTTACTAAGCTAACTAAAGACAGAGATGCAATAAAGGGTGAACTGAATTGAGGCACATACTTGCTAAGATCCCTAAGATAAAGCTTGGAAAGTGCAAGTTAAGGTGCTACAACAAGAGAGATTGCAATTCCATACTTCTTAGTGAACATAGCTTTAAAAAGCATCGAACACAAGAGTCTTATGATAGCATTTCGCTTCGACTCTATTCCTTACATGATCTCTCTCATTTTACAACTCAGAACCTAGGCTCACTCAACAAACATATGCGGTTGGAAATTATGCACAAGAGATTTTCAAATTTTACACGCATATGACAATTTTTGAAAAACCGCTAGAGTTTAAATGCAATTGGACCGCAAGAACGGATTTGAACATTAAGAACAACAGTAGAGCACCATTTGATACCTTTATTAATAAGCTTAAACTCCTCCTAAAGATAAATTAAGACTTCTTTTAGAGTTCAAGTGAGGTTATGGTGAATTGGTGGTGGAGAGGCTAGGTGGGTATGGAATCATGGGCTAGCTACCGATTATGCTTAAACTTCTATTTGGCATGCTCTTCACAATAATAGTGTCTAGGCACGAATTATGCAATTATTCATTTTGTGCTAAAATTTTTAAGTTGCTTTACATTTTGGCAACTTTTACACTTTTAAAGATTAAAAGGCTTTTTTTTTTAATTTAAAAAAAAAAATTTTGCTATTCTTTTTCTTTTGAGCACTTTTAATTTTTTCATATATTTTAAACCTTATTCTTTGCACAAATTACACATCTGGCCTGAGTACACGCTATTTTTACAATTTTAATTTTTGTTGAGCTTCATTTTAATATGATAACAAGCCATAAACATAGCAAATGGGGTGGTCTAGTGTTTATGTAAGATATGGTGATGTATATGATATAGGTGGATATAGTGATAGGGCTTAGTGTGTAGGTCAACATAGATAGGACATTTAAGCACACACACAAGGCATGGGACGTGTTTGGGACATTTGTAGTGACTTAACACGCATAGCCTACATCATCTCTATAGGCACGAGTTAAACAAACAAACAAAGGCGAAATTACGGTGATGCTCTTTAAAATGATGTTCTTTAATGCCCTAAGTATAGAGTGAGTTTCTTTTTATTTATGCTTATTTATCTACAAGAATAGTGTTTAAGATGAAACAATAAAACAAATCACACTCATAAGGACGCAATAGAGGCTCTGGCCTCGCACGGGTAGTCTCCACTAATGATTTAGACATTTTAAGCGCGCTACCCAATTACTAAGACATTTTCGAGTCTGGTAAGGTTTGTGTAAGTAATGTGGTGTAGCTTTAACTAGCACAACCTTTGCCTAGACTCAAGGATTCAACACATGCAAAAATTGCCTCCAAAGGCACCACCCAAAAGCATCTCATTAAGCAAGCTAATGCTCCAAAATTTGGCTTGAAGCCGTAGAACGGACAAAACTTGACTCACCAAAGACACAATCACGTAGAAATTTGAAAAAAATCACAAAACATAAGCACAAACAAAACAATCATGCAAAAATGGTCATTAGATTGCCACACCCCCAAACCTAAACAAAACATTGTCCCTAATGTTTGCACAGAAGCGAATTGGACAATATAAGCTTAGAAGCGAGAGGGAGGTCAAACACACAACCAAAAACTCTAAAACTATGAACAACGGTTCTTCACACTCTTAATCTAGACAAAAACAAAAGAAGAGAAAGAAAATAATAAAACTTAAATCCAAGAAGTAATTCAAAATAAACAAATTAGTCCAAAAATCAATAAAATAGTAATTAAAGTGACAATGTTTTATAAAAAAAAATAAAAAATAAAAAATAAAAACTAAAGCAATTCAAAGATAAAAGTCTATCTGAAACAAATTACGGTGTGTTCAATATTAATCTAGAGGGGGGTGAATAGATTTTATCCAATTTTACCTAATTTTCGTTAATAGGCAAGATTACGAAAATACCCTTTACTAGTCAATACAAAATAGCAAGTGTAATATGGTGCGGAAAATAAAAAGACACTTGATATTTACGTGGAAACCCTCACGGGAAAAACCACGGGCTATGTAAGTGAGCCACACTCGAACCTCGAATCCACTAAGTGTGAGAAAGATTACAACCTAATCCCGGAAGTAATCACACACCTACCTAATCCCGGTATAAGTGAACCTAGTCCTAATGCTTGTGAATTAAGCAACCTAATCCCGGAAGCAACACAAGACTTAGTTCTCAATGAAGAGAATGCAACCTAAGTGAATATGTGAAATACTCAAAATGCAACAAGAGCAAGGCAACTCTATATGCTTACCTAGAATGATGATATATCAATGAAATCAATCCTAGATATCAAAAGCTAAATGACATATCATAAAGCTTAGCTAATCAAGATTAATCAAAACCTAGATAGCTATCACAATACAACACTCAATCATATTCATCACAAACAATCTCTATCTTATATCTAGCATGTGAACATAAAGCATACAATAAGATAAAGAGATAACTTGACAAGAAAGAAACTAAAATTAGATGAAGTTAGTCAAAATCTTACCAAGAAAGATGTGATGATGCAAAACCATACATGGATGAGTCCTAAATGGTCATGAATGATCCTAGATGAACTTTGATGATCAAAGGAAATGGTTTGAGTGTTTAAAGGTGAGTTCTTGATGATTTTTCTCTTGAAAGATTTTCTAAGTGAAAAATATGATATTTGGAACTCTTAAAAACGACCTAGAAATGAAAGAGGCATATATATAGTATGCCAAAGTGAAGTGGTGTCGTTTTGTAAATTTTGCAAAAGACCGCCGATTCTGCGCCCTTGATTCTGCGGCCACGGACCGCAGAACACAGGTCGCAGAAATGCCCCTGACATTTTTGCGGCAAGATTATGCGGCCACGGACTGCATAACACAAGGGCGCAGAAATGCACCTGACAGTTTTGCGGCCCCTAAACGCAAAAACCAAGGGCGCAAAAAAGAGACCAGAGAGTATGAATTCTGGTCCTGATTCTGCGGCCTAATTTATGAGGCCTTGACCGCATAACAGGGCGCAAAAATGCACCTGATGCAGCATCCTAAAATGAAAAGTATGATATGCAATTCCAAGCAAGATGCACCCATATGGACAAGAATGAAGAGAGATTAAATAAACAATAATGCATACACACAATAAAGACACAACACATTCAAGAATGAGAATTATGCAAGAGTTGTGTGTGTGTGCATCTACTTCTCTTCATTGCAAGAAACACTAAGTATTATACTTTTGGAGTGCTTCTTCTCTTGAGGTCTTGAAAAGGGCCTTTGAGCTTGATCTTCAATCACCTAACTACCCTTACAATTCAAACCCCCAATATGTGGTTTGTCCACGAAATAAGCCAATCAATAATGAGAATCCTTACACTATCAAAAGCAAATAAAATGAAATAAAGTAAAGCAAAATGTGGGTGACTAATCAAACCAAAATTGGTATGATTTTGGCCCTCATTTCCGCCTCTTTATGCTTGATTCTCGGGCATTTTCCCCGTGTTTTAATGTTGTTTATTAAGTATTTTCAGGAATTTAAAAGTTGAAGGGCATTGTTGTAATTTGGAGAAATTGGGGGTAAAAGCGTAAAATACAAGGAGAAGTTTGAAGTTTCGTAGTATTGGAGGAGTGCAGGGGAGCAGTATGGAATTTGCCAAACAAAGAAAAGAGGGTGCCATGTCATTAAATGAAGCTGTGCGTTTTTGATGTATGGGCTTGAGCTTCTAAGTACGCCCAGGCCCGTTCTAACTGTCCCCCATATGAGACAATGAAGAAGCTTCTAAGCGCCCCTTGCCTTTTGCTGAATTCACCTCATTCAAAGTCAGTCAAGGAGCAGCTCTGTGCACCCCTGTGTTCTTTTAAGTGCAACCCCATTTTAGACAAAATAAAGACTGTTGTGCGCACCCCGTTCATTTGCTAATTGAACCCATCATCTTCAACCTTTCTTCTCCTTCCTCATGACCACCTCCATGGTAGCCAATGCAAGCTTCAAGCCCTCACTGCACATTGACCGGAAAGCCACTTCCCGTCACCGTCACCGTCACCGTCACCGTCACCGGTTGATTTTCGATCCAAATCAACGGCGACATCAATGGCTACTCCATCGTTCCCTTACAGCTCCATCATTCCCTTACCAATCCTCCAAAAGACCAAAAATCCGATCGAAATCCAAACCCCAATCATGCCTATGTCACCCTTTTTGGTCACCATGTTGTTGTTCGAGTTCGCCATGGCGACAGGAAGTGTTTTCCACACCTGATTGCATCGCTGTTTGGTCGCCACAAGAGGTCGCCATTGAAGAAACCACGACCATCTCTCTGTTCATCTCTGATTGGTGAAGTTTGGGAGGAAAATTACGGAAAGGCCCCCTAGAGGGGCCAAAATGGAAATTTGACAAGTATAGGGGGTGTTTTGGTAATTTTACCATTCATGACCTAATTCAAAAATACTATAAATTCATCCCTCTTTTCAATTTGAAACAAAAAATCCTATTCTCTCCTACCTATCTCCTTTCCATCCTAGGATCACCATTAATCATCTCCCAAACTCCTCCATTTCTATACTTGAACTAATCTTTTCCACCCAAAAACTCACACCAAATCTTGATTACTTCCCTAGATCATTCCTCCCCTACCATTCTCTACATCACAAAACCTTTGTCACTCACCATTAGCCATCCACCTATCTAGACACATCCTCTTCCTTCATTCTTTGCACTATGAGCTTCTAAGGGGAACAAGGATCAAGCACTAAAGAAGGAGGCCCAAGGGTGATTTCCTTATCATTTACTTATTTTCTATTTTATTGCTACTATGTGTAATTAAACCCCTAATCTAGGGGATTGATTTGATAAACATTTGGTTGTGGGTATTTGCTTAAGCTTTGTAATAAATCTCTATATGTGTTCTATTTATTAATTCATTAGATTCTATTCATTATGTGATTAATTTGTATATCCACTTGTTAATTACAATCTTGTTTAGAATAACATGTTATGCAATCATTCTTGGATTGACACCCTTGAGTGATTAATCTAGGGAAAAAATACGTGCATGCAGCGGAAGCGAGACTAAAAAGAAGTAGTATATTTTAAAAAATTTTCCATATTGAACCTTAACCCTTTAATTAATTAAACAATATATACCAAAAGATATCATACCTTTGTCGCATGATCCGATTGACTATGCGTCGATGGTAATCCGCAAGATCTTCTAATCTAATCACGAACGTGAATCACCTAGGAGTGTGGTCTCCCTTCTCTTTGAATTGTATACCTGAGGACAACAAAATTTTTCTGATTTCTGTTAATCACAAAAAATTCCAATAGATTGTTAAGAATGTCCCGGTCACTTTTGAATTCACAATCGTTAGATTGAAACTCGCGTGAACCTTATTCGAAATTGTGCACAAGACCTCTTGATGTAAAGATCACTAGTGCACTATCGAAATAAGAACAATTCTTCTCACAATCTCTCTTGACCGAATTTCACACTAGTCTAAGAGTTGGATTTTATTTTTCTCTAGCAAAAGAAAAATCTCTCAATGGCAAAAACTAAGGTTTTAAATATATCAAGAATATATATATATATTGCCGCAAAAATAACTTGCCAATCTATTTTATATATATCTGCACCGAATTCTTTTATATATATATATATATCTATATATCTTGGTCAAATCTATATCATATATATATAGCCAAAAAACAACCGAATATATTATATATATATATATCTTTATCTCATGCATGAATCCAATTTGCATAAAGACTATAGTGCACGAATTCAATGTGCATGCACGATTTTAATTTGCATTAAATATCTAGTGCATGAATTCAACTTGCATTAAAATATATAGTCCAAACCCTAATCCAACTCTTTAGTATATTTGTGACTATATAAAAGACTTCATAATTTGACTAAACAAATAAAGTCTTTTATATTTAGTATAATACTAATAGTAGTATACTACAAGGAAACATATTTCCTAATCAGAAAAAGATTTGATTTTTAATTAAATAATTAATTAACATATTAATTAATTTCCATTTAATTAAATAATAAAATAAAACAATATAATGGGCTAAAAAATTAGCCATTGCCACCCATGACTAGAACTTGGGCCTACATATTGTTTTCTTATTTTATTTAATCCATTTGGAATTTAATAAAAAGCCCACTTGTGAACTAGACCCATTCTTACTAAAAGAAACAAGCCCACATGCCTTTCATTAATATATTAATATAATTAAACAGCCCATTAAATAAATAATGTGCAAATTATATTCTTAATATATTAAATACAATTCTAAATGGACCCACAAATAGTCCGGTAGAATATATCAAGTGATTCATGCAAGTCCGTACAGATTGGGGATCTTGGCCGGCCTATCTAAATTTAAGCTCCAGTAGACATAACCCAATCACAATCAACAAATGATTCACTTAAGTTCAATCTATTAATTTTAGTTCATTCCACTAAAGAACTAAAATTGCACTCTTAAATAAAGATGGAATAAGTTAACAATACTCATTCATACCCTAGACAATCATATGGGAGATAGTGAATCATCGTGAAGAATATCAGTGATCGCCAAGAGCTCATAGACCGCCTACAGCTCTCCAAGTTACCATATTTACTCATATGACCACACTTTGAACTTGGATATATATTATGACTTGTCCAGAAGTCTTTTTTCAATAGACACTATTGAAAACTCAACGTTAAGATTTCATATCCAAAACCACAAAGCATCCATATGATGATATTCTACTCACATTTAATAAATGGAGCCACGATGTCCATATCTATAAATGAAGTCCTCTATTGATTAACAAATGAATACCACCAAACTATCGAGGATAGACTATGCTATATAATCGTACTCATTGATAGCTTAAATGATAACACTTGCAACCATAAGTCCATCATTTATCTCAGGATTCAGATAGACTCTCCGATTGTCCTGATAATGAAAAGACTTTTATCTATTGACGGTTCTAGAAAAAGTATTTCATTGTGATCTAGTTCAATGCACCCAGTGCACTAGATTCTTTTACTCGAAGACCCTTCGATGATTTTAGACTCATCACAACACATATGATCCCACTCAAATGCTAGTAAAAGAATTCTACAACTTTAACAAGATAAAGGTGCCCAACCTTTAACTTA
This sequence comes from Acer campestre, assembly GCA_954870605.1. Taxonomy (NCBI): domain Eukaryota; kingdom Viridiplantae; phylum Streptophyta; class Magnoliopsida; order Sapindales; family Sapindaceae; genus Acer; species Acer campestre. Next base: position 81,733 of record CATOZR010000002.1, on the reverse strand, counting down.
AGTTGTGAATGTTATTCAAGACTAACTAAAGAATTGTGTCTATCTCATACATATCCAGATGTACGAACAATTCTTCTTTTCTCATAGTCCTTTGACCTTATGATTATTTACTTTGACAATTATAATAATAAATGCTATAGAAGATTTTGTTAACAAACAGAAATCACTTTATTAATATGAAAAGATTGTCAAGTACAATATTATACTCTTGCTATTGAGCATAACCCTAACAATTAATAACTCAATAAATAAGATAGATTAGTGGAGGGTATATCAACCACACTAATCTAAACCTAAATTGATTAACATGTAGAGATTGGTCCATTAAAGTGGCTTGAAAAGCACTACCCATACCCACTTGCTAATCAATCAATTCCCTAGCATCTATATTAATTGTTTACATCCATTTTTCTTATCAAGATTGTGAGTCTTCTATATTTCATATCACCATATTTTTAGTTAGGTTTATTTTGTATGTATGTTTGATGGTTTGACAAACCATACACTCATTCATTTATTTATGATTTATTTTATTGCACATAGGTTAGCTAATTAATTCAACATATTACTCTAATTCCCTGTGGAACGATTCTTAAACTTACCGCTTTACTAGTTTTCAAAACCTAAAGTATATTGCGTGAGAATTTATTTATAAACATTCTTTTGATAATTCGCAATTTGGTAATGACACAAAAAGCAAGTCATCAAAATGACCAACATCTATAGGCCCTGAAATGGAATATTGGGATCTTGTGGCATGTCTAGGTTCGGTGGTGCTTACTGTGAACTGCTCCTTGACCCTCTGAATTGACGCATATTTTCCTGTCGGTACATGAATGGGATGTCGACACCATGGTTGACTAAACCCCTTTGGAAAGTATCCAACCTCTCATTCATGTTTGTGAATTCTCCCATGTAAGCGTTGTGGTTGGAGTTCATTTGCTGGCTTATGGTCTGAAAGTATTGGGTGTTGGCTTCCAGCTGTAAACTTATCCTCCACATCATCTCATACATGGAGGGGTCCTGATTATCTGCGCCCGCTTCTGGATCACCTCTGAGGTTCTGCTCATTAAAATCTTCGTCTTCTGTATCATCCTCGAAGAGGTCTTCTTCATTCAAGCCCATGTTATCATCATCAAGCATATTAGCCCCTATTGACCTGACCCTCCTATGTCTTGCAAGTTCATTATATGTCTTCTTTCCTATGTCAGTTGTAGAAGAAATCAGGTTGCCTGCTTCCCCATTCCATTCTATTCCAGCTTCCTCACAAAAGTGAGTAATAAGACAGGGGAAAGGTAATGGCCCTTTTGTCTTCAAACCTTTATTTATGTGTTGCACAATGATCTAACCAATGTCCATTTGAAGCATATTTCTCGCAGAGAACAAATTGTGTGCAGTGTCAAAGCTTAGATCGATGCGGCGGGTTTTCGGCGCTAATGAGTAGTCAAAGAACATCAACCAGAAAGCCGCATCTAGCTTGAGTTCACGAAGCAACAAAGGATTGCGATACTCGTTCCACATTGGGTTTCCATCCATCCTTAAGTCAGAAGCCAAATATGCGTTGTATCGCACAAAGAACTCATGGTTGGGAATGTTGTCAACATAGTGGCCTAGGTCCTGAGAAGTCACAAACCAATCATTGATTCTGATGGCTGTAATGAGGACCTCCCTTCCCCGAACAATTACGGGAATCCCTTGAGTGAAATGGTGAGGGACCATGGCATAGTAAAATTCTCTAACTATATTCAGTGCCACCACGTTGGGGGTCCTAACATAACCACCCCAATCCATTGTTATAACTGCCTATGGAACAAAAGTGGAGCTAAAAACCTTCAAATCGATGCCCCTTTCCGGCTATACCTTTCCATTACCAAATAGTGCCCATCTTTTCGAGTTGTCCGGGTCTGGGGGTGGTGAAACTATTTCACCCTTTCCTTTCCCTGAAGGAAGATGCAACGCAAAGGGATCTGAACTTCTCAAGCATTCCCCTCTACTGAGAATTCGCTTGGTAATTTCCTTACCACCGGTCATGATATTATTCAAATTACTTACCAATAATCACACCACACTTAGTCACTAAGCATAAATCCACACAACACTTAATCTTTAAGCACAAATGTCACACCACTCTTAATCTAACATAAACTCTTCTAAACAACCAAAATCAAACTTGCAATGATCCTCCAATCAAAACCCAATCAACAATTAATCTCATAATACACTTGAAACTCAAAATAAACCCAAAATTCCTCTATAAACCTTTTCAAGTGAATCAAGATAGAATGTAGATAGATATTGTGACCTAGATGCCTCTTTCTATCATAAATGGAGAAGATTAGGGTTAGGATTACCTTTGAGAGAGACCAATGTTTGTTGTGGCCGCTTAAGAAATTTTTGAAGTGAGAAATTTGTGTTTGTTGATTGATCTCCCACGACCTAGGTGTATTTATCTAGAAATCGCGTCAAGGCGACCTTAGAACGAGCTTGGTGAGCTCACTTTGAGGTCGTCTTTTCCAAAAACGACACCGTCCAACTTAGGATTAGGCGAGCTTGGGGTGAGCTCGTTGGACTCGCATTGGGCTCGCTATCTAATCGGTTTTGCATAGTGACTTGGCTGGAAAGGGCGACCTTGGGGCGAGCTTGGTGAGCTCGCCCTGGGGTCGCTATGCACTCGGTTTCAGCAGGCAATGGTTGTCTTTAAAAGGTTACTAAAGTCATTAATGACCTACAAAATTAAATAACTTGCACACAACATCAAACACCCCTAATCTATCGTTGAAAAGAACAAAATACTATCAAGTAAGATGTTGGAGGAAGTAAAAACAAATAAAAAGATAAAAAAAAAAAAAAATGAAAACAAAATAATCTAAGGAAAGAAAAATTAGAAAACTAATAATTCTTAAACTAATATGTACAAGAGATGGTACCTCCCTTTTTGATTTCTTATTCAGGGCGGATCTTGGAAGTGAAGCACCTCTTTGAATTTCTCATTTTCAAATTCTCAGAAGATCTTTAGTCATTGCCCATTCACCTTGAACCTTTCCATCTTATCACCTTCGATCTCTACGGCTCTATAAGGAAAAATTTCGATGATCATGTAAGGGCCCATCCAGCGGCTCTTTAGCTTGCCCAGAAATAGCTTCAATCTTGAGTTGAAGAGAAGCACCTGTTGACTCACCTTGAGCTCCTTGGGCTCTATCCTTTTGTCATGCCACTTTTTTGTCTTCTCCTTGAAGATCCTTGAGTTTTTGAATGATTCAAGCCATAGTTCCTCTAGCTCACTCAATTGGAGGTACCTCTTTTTACCGGCCTCTTGCATGCTCATATTGAGGAGCTTAATCGCCCATCTTGCCTTGTGTTCAAGCTCAAATGGTAAATGCCTTGTGCACGCTTTTCCATACAATAGTCAGAATGGAGACATGCCAATAAGGGATTTGTAGGCCATTCGATAGGCCTATAAGGCATCTTCCAATTTCTCGGCCCAATCCTTCCTTCTAATCCCCACGGTTTTCTCCAAGATACTCTTGATTTTTCTATTCGAGACTTTGGCTTGACCATTGGCTTGCGGATGGTATGGGGTGGTGACTTTGTATTTCACTCCGTATCTCTTTAATAAAGCCTCAAACTTCTTGTTGTAGAAGTTAGAGCCTCCGCCACTCACTATTGCTCGTGGCATGCCGAAACGAGTGAAGATATTCCCTTTCAAGAATTTTGTCACTTCCTTTCCTTCATATTTTGGAGTGGCAATCGCTTCAATCCACTTTGACACATAGTCTATGGCAACTAGAATGTACTTCTTTCCAAAGGACGTTGGGAATGGTCCCATGAAGTCTATGCCCCACACATCAAAAAGCTATACTTCCAACAAGACATTCATCAGTATCTGTTCTCTCTTTGTTATGTTACCAGTTCGTTGGCACTGGTTACAAACCTCTACAAAGCTCTTTGAGTCCTTGAATAGTGATGGCCATAAAAAACCCGATTAGAGGACTTTCCTAGCCGTTCGTGAAGAACCAAAGTGGCCTCTACACTCCTTAGAGTGGTAATGACTCAAGATATCTATCATCTCTTCTTCGGGAATGCACCTGCGAATTACCCCATCTCCACATCTTTTCTTCTACAATCTCTTCTTCAATAATAGCCTCTTCTTAAACAAGAACTTCTTTTCCTTTCCCAAAGTCTTCCGACAACTCAACCTCTTTACCACTTCTCAATGCAATGGCCTTGCATTGTTCCTTAGGATTAATCACTATGTCGCTTGGTAAAGACCCTTGTTGTCTTCCTTTTTATCCCCTAGCTAGTTGATCGACTTGCATTTCCAAGTTTTGGATTAGGGCTTGTGAATGTTGAACAAGTTGGTCGATCTTCGTATCAAGCTTCCTCAAAGCTAAATCTTGGGTCTCCATTCTAGTGTCCAACTTGCCCATATATCTAGAGAACATGTCCTCTAGGTTAGACTTTCTCTCCCCTTAATTATTTTGGGGTTGGTTAGGGTAGTTTTGTTGTTGTGGTTATGGTTGTGGGAATCCGGGGGGTTGTCTTTGGTTGAGGTTTTGTTGTTGGGGTTGGTTGTCCTTCCATGATAAGTTTTGATTGTATTTCCACCATGGATTGTATGTGTTTGAGTAAGGGTTATTTTGGGGATTTGGTTGTTGGTTGGCATTTTGTTGTTGGGGTTGATTTTGAAAGTTCCAGTTGTAGTTTAGAAAGGAAACTTGTTCTTGTGAACCCGAAGCAAAAGGGTTTCCAACTTGACAATCAATGCTTGAATATGGCCCTAAACACCACTCACATTATGTTACTTGCATGTTGCTAGGCCCATCAACCAACTTGCTCATTTGATTTTGGAGTGTTGAAATTTGAGCCTTTACACTCGTCATCTCATCTACTTTGATCAAACCCGGGATCTTCTTCAGTAATTGCCTCTGGTTTCCCCAATGGCTATAGTTGAGTGCCATTTCTTCTAGGAGATCAATGGCCGCATCCATCGATTTTCTCATTAGAGAACCTCCAGCAGCTACATCCACTAAATTCCTAGTTGACACTGTGATTCCTAGGTAGAAAGCTTGCAAAGTCTGCCATTTTGCAAGTCCATTATGAGAGCATCTCCTAATTAGCTTCTTAAACCTCTTCCAAGCTTCGTAGAGACTCTCATTCTCAAATTGTTGAAAAGAAAGGATCTCATTTCTAAGGTGAATAGCCTTCCCTGCTGGAAAACATCTGTTCAAGAATGCTTGGGCCAACTGATCAAAGGTAATGATCGAGTTTGGGGGTAGCGAGTTCAACCATACCTTCATGTCATTTCTTAGAGAAAATGGGAATAACTTTAACTTGATAAAATCTTCGGGAATCCCGTTATACTTGAAGGTGTCACATATCTCGTTAAAGTTCTGAAGGTGCCAATCATCTAAATAATTGAAGGCTTTATCTCAAAGGAATTTGTTGCAATTGTTGGTCGACGAATGGACGATAGGTTCTGCTCGACTCTAGGCATCGTGTAATCCTGTAGAGTGTGCTCGTCTTCCTTATGAGGCAAAACCTCTTGATCTGGAATGGCCACATGAGGAATTCCTTCTAATGTTGATTTTCCATAGGAGGCAAACCAAGGTTTCCTAATCGTGTAGTTGGATCTCCCATCTCTGCTCTTCTCATCCTTGTTTCACATCTATTCCTTAGAGCTAGTCTCTCAATTTCAGGGTCAAAATCCAAGAAGCAAAGATTTTGGCTTCTCGTGCACAAGTGCATGCAAGATCAAATGTACCTATAAAAAGCAAATCACAAACTAAATTAAAAAGTTCAAATTAGCAATAAACTAACTAGTATTGATATCAATCGTTCCACTCAATCCCCAGCAGCGGCACCAAAAATTGACTACACCCTTAGTGATACTCGCAATAGTACGAGGTCAGAGAGTAGTGCTACAGCAGTAGAGTAGAATTCATTCCCACGAGGATCAAGTGACTGATTATCAAAATCGATCAGTCTAAATGCTATTCAAACAAGTGAAAGGGTTGGTTTTCATATAAAGCAAATTAAACTAAAGTAATAACAAGGAATTTAGCTAATGCAATAAGGAAATGACAAGAAATAAGATCAAGTATAAATATGATGATGATGAATGCTAGGACATTGACTACACTCCACCCACTCCTAGACTTCCTTTCTAGACTCAATTGTTCACCCAAAATATACTCATGCAATTGATAGATTCGTACACCCTAATATCAACCTATGCTCTCGGTCGAGTAGGATAGGTCACACTCAATTTCATAGCCGAGCCTATCTCTCGATTACTTAGAATGTATAAATGGGTTTCATAAGAGCAATGGCATTCTAAGAATCCTATATGCTAGCCTAAGTAGGTTTACTTTTCTAGACATGTATAAAAGACATTTCATCGAACACAATATGTGCGTGCCTCCGATCGGTTCATAACACACAATCAAAAATCATTCAATAAACGATCAACCTATTGAAAGCATTAATCACACTAAAATATCCATACAAATTTGCACATAAAGGATAAACAATGGTCAATATAAATATATAGTCATGGGTGAAGTTTCATCAAATCATAGCACTAATTGTTTAGCTCATATTACACAAGTTAGCCATACAAAATATAATATCAAATAAATACATGGCTATGTAAAGAAAATGAAAGAGAATAAGTGTTAGGTTTTTAGTTTATGTTGGAATGTATTCCATATCAAAACGTTGTTTATCTTGTATTGTTTAGTGGTCATATTGATGGTGATTCAAAGCTTCAAAGAAAGACTTGACTACAGTGCATGCAAGATGGTGGCTTGTTAAGAGGAATTAGCTTCATTGCTCATCAAAGGTATAATTGACCTTATTCCTCTTACAAGGCATAGGCACACACACACAAATCATTCATGAGTGTCCCTGCATCATTGTGCACCATTTATATAACACATTCAAATGTTTTTATATGCTCATGCATTGAACTCAAATGATCATAGATTTTAGAGTTGCATGTTCTAAGACTATGTCTAGGAAATGGCATTCATATGTGAACTTGTGTTTGTATGTTTGTATTTATTGTGTTTTGGAATTTTACTTGATCTTATTTGATTCCTTATTGAGTCCCGGTCATTTCGGTTACTCATTCATTTAGTTTCGAGTCCAAACGATGTAGCTATGCAACTTTTGAGTTGTGTTCGTCATCGTTTTCCGAGATGAATTCTCAACCTTTTGTCAAAGTTTCATAGTCATCATTATGCGTGAGGTAGTCATGATTCGTAATCTAAAAATGGATTCGAAATCAGAGTTCGAAGACCTGAATACGGTCGAAGAACGTGAGCGGTGCGTGAGAGGAGCGAGCATGGCCGAAGGCCAAGCCTTGGCCACCCCGTGTGGAGGCCGTGTGCCACATGGCCAGACCAGCTCTCTGGTCCTGTGTGGCCCACGCGCCCCATACGGCTCAGGGGTGACATGGCCTCTTGTGATTGGCTGAAATCTCTCCTTATCTCTCTTCCTTTTAAATATCTCCACTTCCCTCCATTTGTTTTCAAGAAGAAAAAGTTTGAAATCCCGTATGAAATTTTCTCTCCAATTTTCTCAACTTCCAAACACCATAACTTTCTCATACGAAGTCGGAATTGAGTGATTCAAGTTGAAGATTGTTCGTAATTGAGTCCCCTACCTTTTCCAAGTGGTCTTGCAGCTGTTTGATAGAATTTAGGAGTGGATTTACTCAGAAAAACGAACCAGCTCGTGAAATCAAGGTAGTGTTCATATCTTGGTGATTTCATCTTTTTAAACCTTCAATTTGCTTGGGGTTTCTTCTTCTATATGCATGTGTATGTATGGTGAATCCTATTGAGAAAGATAACTTCATAATCAATCTAATTGAAAAGTCTAATTAGAGACACATGTGAACTAGGTTCTTGGATTCTTTGATTTTCACTTGATTGAGAGTTGTATTGTGATTAGATTGACATCTGGGATTATTTGAGTCTTGATTGAATCATTTTATGATTAATAATCCTTGTAATGTGTTTTGATCCTTTGATTGATGATATCTATGTAGGGAAAAATAACGTACAGTACACGCAGCGGAAGCGAGACTAAAAAAAATAGATTTAATAGCTTTTAAAATTTTTCCTTTTTATGAACCTTAACCCTTTAAATTAATTTTTTTTTTTTTGAGATTCCCTTTTAATTAATTAAACATACATATAATCAAAAAAAGAAGAATACCTTTTGTCGCATGATCCGATTGACTTACGTCGATGGTAATCCGCAAGATCTTCAATCCTAGCACGAACGTGAATCACCTAGGAGCGTGGTCTCCCTTTTTCTTTGAATTGCAAACCTGAGAATGGACAAACAAACTTTTCTTTTCTTTTGTTAGTCACAAAACAATCAAAAGAAGGCTAAGATTATTCCGGTCACTTTTGAGTTCTCAATCTAATGATCGAAACTCGCGTGAACCTAAATCGATGTTGTACACACAAGCTTATTGATGAAGAAGCAATTAGTGTACCATCAAAGAATAATCTATTCACTCTTTTTTGTTTTTATTAGAATAATATTCCTTTCTATGAGTTGAGAAGAAGAAGAAGAAGAATAATTGTTTCAAGCACAACAACACCCAAATTCACAAGGTGGCCGAAAATCTCTTCTCTTTTCTATTTAGGGTGGCCGAATTCTCTTCTCTAAAAACACTAGGGTTGCCGCAATTTTCACTCCTAAAATATAGGAGTTTTAGTTGCACCCTAATTCCCTTCTAGTTTTAAGAGTTCAAACCCTAATCCAACTCATAGATATTTTTATTCTCTTATTTTTGACTAAATTAAAAAGACTTCTTATTTGATTAAATAAATAAAATTAATTATTTATTTTCTTGTCAAACAAGTCTTTTAATTTAAGTATACTACTACCAATAGTATGCCTTTAGGAATCATATTTCCTAATCAGAAAAGATTTGTTTCTTAATTAAACAATTAATTAATAAATAAATTAATTCTCATTTAATTAAAACAATGAAACAAAATAATATATTAGGTTTAATATACACCTAGCCGCCCCACTTATAAATATTGGGCCATATATTATTTTCTTATTTCATTTAATCCATTGGACTTTAAATAAAAAGCCCACATGTGAACCAGACCCATTCTTATTAAAAGAAACAAGCCCACATGCCTTTCATTAATATATTAATATAATTGTGCAGCCCATTAAATAAATAATGTGCAAATTATATTCTTAATATATTAAATGCAATTCTAAATTGACCCATAAATTGGTCCGGTAGAATATATCAAGTGATCCATGCAAGTCCGTGTGGATTGGGGATCTTGGCAGGCTATCTAAATTTAAGCTTCAATAGACATAACCTAATCACAATCAACAAATGATTCACTTAGGTCCGATCCATTAATTTTAACTCATTCCACTAAAGAGCTAAAATTGAACTCTTAAATAAAGACAGAAAAGGAAGAAGTTCCTCATTCATACCCTAGACAATCATGTTGGAGATAGTGTATCCTCGTGATTAATATCAGTAATCGCCAAGAGTTCATAGACCGCCTATAACTCTCCAAGTTACCATATTTACTCATATGACCACGTTTTGAACTTGGATATTTTGTCTTGTCCAGAAGCCATGTTTTCAATAGACACTATCGAAAACTCAACATTGAGATTTAATATCCAATTACCTCAAAACATCCATATGATGATATTATACTCTCATTTAATAAATGGAGCCACGATGTCCATATCTATAAATGAAGTCCTCTATCGATTAACAAATGAATATCACCAAACTATCGAGGATAGACTATGCGATATAATCGTACTCATTGATAACTCAAATGATATTACTTGCAACCATAAGTCCATCATTTATCTCAGGATTGAGATAGACTCTCCGATTGTCCTGATAATGAAATGACTTTTATCTACTAACGGTTATAGATAAAGTATTTCATCGTGATCCAGTTCAATGCACCCAGTGCACTAGATTCTTTTGCTCGAAGACACTCCGATGATTTTAGACTCATCATATCTCATTTGATCCCACTCAAATGCTAACAAAAGAATTCTACAACTTTAACAAGATAAAGGTGCCCAACCTTTAACTTAAGTTGTGAACAATATTCAAGACTAATTAAAGAATTGTGTCTACCACATACATATCCAGATGTATGAACAATTCTTCTTTTCTCATAGTCTTTAGACCTTATGATTATTTACTTTGACAATTATAATATTAAACTATAAATGCTATAAGATTTGTTTAAACCAGAAATCACTTTATTAATATGAAAAAGATTGTTAATTACAATATTACACTCTTGCTATTGAGCATAATCCTAACAATCTCCCACTTGCGCTATAGCAAATGTGTGATATCTCTCAAGCCCATATTCTCTAGATGCCCATCGAAACTCTTCTGTGGTAGAGCCTTTGTGAAGGGGCCCGCTAGATTTTCTACTGACGCGATTTTGGTAATCGTCACGTCACCTCTTTGAACAATCTCCCTTAAAAGATGATACTTTCTTTCAATGTGTTTACCTCTCTTGTGACTTCTTGGTTCTTTCGAATTAGCCACTGCTCCACTGTTGTCACAGTAGATAGTGATCTGCTTATTCGCACTAGGAACCACTTCCAAGTCAATCAAGAATTGGCGAAGCCAAACAGCCTCTTTGGCAGCCTCGCATGCAGCAACATACTCAGCTACCATAGTGGAATCAGCAATACAAGATTGCTTGATACTCCTCCATATAACTGCTCCTCCTCCAATAGTAAACATAGCCCCTGATGTGGATTTTCTGGAGTCAGAATTTGATTGGAAATCAGAATCTGTATACCCAACGGGAATTAAATCCCCTCCAGATTATACAAGCATATTATCTCTCGTTCTCTTAAGATACTTGAAAATATGCTTGACTGCCGTCCAGTGATCAGGACCAGGTTTCGATTGAAACCTGCTAACTATGCCAACAGCAAAACAAATATTTGGTCTAGTATAGAGCATTGCATACATGAGACTTCCAACTGCCGAGGCATATGGAACTCTACTCATGAATTGCTCTTCATGCTCATTCTTAGGAACTTGTTCCTTAGAAAGTTTGATTCCATGTCTGAAAGGTAACATACCTTTCTTGGAATCCTGCATGGAAAACCTAGACAAGATCTTGTCTATGTATGAAGCTTGGGATAATGCAATCGTTCTATTCTTTCTATCCCTTATAACTTGGACACCTAGAATAAAACTTGCTTCTCCTAAGTCCTTCATATCAAATTGTTTTGCTAACCATTCTTTTACTGATGTCAATACACCTACATCGTTTCCGATGAGTAGTATATCATCAACATAAAGAATCAGGAAAACCAACTTGTCACCCTTAATCCTTTTGTATACACAAGGTTCGTCAAGATTCTGAATAAATCCAAAACCTTTGAATGCTTGATCGAACCTTATGTTCCAGGATCTGGATGCTTGCTTTAATCCATATATGGATTTCTGCAACTTGCATACCTTTTCCAATTGGCCCTTTTCAATGAATCCCTCTGGTTGCATCATGTAGATGCTTTCGTCAAGACTTCCATTAAGGAAAGCTGTCTTGACGTCCATTTGCCAAATCTCTAGATCTAAAGATGCTGCAATGGACAAGAGTATCCTAATGGATTTAAGCATGGCCACAGGAGAGAAGGTTTCCTCGTAATCGATACCTTCTTTCTGTGTATACCCTTTAGCTACCAATCTAGCTTTAAAGGTTTCCACCTTTCCATCCATACCTCTTTTCCTCTTGTATACCCACTTGCACCCAATGGGTTTTATCCCTTTAGGCAAGTCTACAAGGGACCAGACTTTGTTATCGAACATAGATTGAATCTCAGATTGCATTGCATTTTGCCAAAGGCGACTATCAACATCCTCCATAGCTTCCTTGTACGTGTAGGGATCATCGTTGTCCGGGAGATTCTCCACTGATTCTCCCAGACCGATGTATCTTTCGGGTTGTGTTCTAACCCTCCCACTACGACGAGGAATGGTAGGTTGTTGATCTTGTGTTGGATCGGAACTTACAATTGGGTTTGGTTGTGTAACCTCTCATGGAATTGTATCTCTTGACAGACAATTCTACTTCTAGGCACAAAATCATTCATATAGTCCTTTTCCATAAATTTAGCATTTGTCGAAACAAATACTTTAAGATCTGAAGGACTATAAAAATAATATCCTTTAGTTTCTTTTGGATACCCTACAAATATACATGTTTCCGAACAGGACTCCATCTTTTCTGTCTTTCCTTTTAACACAGGCGCAGGACAACCAAATATCCTTAAGTGTTGTAAACTAGGCTTGTGCCCAATCCACAACTCATGCGGTGTTTTAGGAACAGATTTAGATGGTACATCGTTTAGAATGTATATAGTAGTTTGTAAAGCATATCCCCAAAAAGAAATAGGAAGTGTTGAATAACTCAACATAGACCTATCCATATCCAAAAGAGTTTTATTTCTCCTTTCTGCTACCCCATTTTGTTGAGGTGTACCTGGTGCAGAAAACTGAGAAACTATCCCATTATCAATAAGATATTGCTGAAACTCACCAGATAGATATTCTCCACCACGATCAGATCTCAAGATTTTTATGTGTTTCTCAAGCTGATTTTCCACTTCAGCTTTAAATGCTTTGAACATGTCAAAAGCATCCGACTTATGTCGCATGAGATACACATAGCCAAATCTTGAGTAATCATCTGTGAAAGTGATGAAGTACTCATATCCACCTCTAGCTTGAATGCTCATAGGTCTACATACATCAGTGTGTATCAATCCTAAACATTCAGTAGCTCTGGCACCTTTGGCAGAGAACGTCCTTTTGGTCATTTTACCTTCCAAACAAGATTCAAAAGTTGGTAGATCATCAACCTTTAAGTCACTCAAAGGTCCGTCACTTACCAATCTTTTAATCCTATTAAGGTTAATATGACCTAGGCGTAAATGCCATAGATAGGTTTCATCTTTTGATAATTTAACTCTTTTATGATTAGGTTCCGTTATTTCTGTGTCTAACGAGTGAGAGATATTTCTATGCAAAAAGTATAGACCGTTTTCCAATGTACCTTAGCAAATAATTTTGTCATTCTTACTAATAATAAAAACTTTATTAAAAGTAACCGAATATCCAAATTTATTCAAACAAGAAACTGAAATTAAATTCCTCTTGAATTGAGGTACATAATAAACGTCTATCAAATCTAAATGCCTTCTAGAATCCAAATAAACTCTAATATCTCCCACTGCACTTGCAGACACTAACGATCCGTTGCCCAAGCACAAATTGATTTCATTCTTACTCAGCCTTCTCCTTTCTTGGAACCCCTGCAAGGAATAACAAACATGATTAGTGGCTCCAGAGTCTATGATCCAAGAATCTGTAGAATCTGCCAAAAAACATGTTTCAAGATAATTCACATTACCTTCTTCCTTCTTGTTCTGGGACTTTGGGCAATTTCTTTTCCAATGTCCCTTTTCACCACAAAGGAAGCATTTCCCTTTGATCTTGGTTACTTTCTTGGTCTCCTTCTTGGTAGGCTCAAGTTGCTTTTTCTTCTGTGTTTTCTTGACCTTCTGACGGGTCTTAACAGTAGCAACTTTACCAACCACATGAATCTCTTGACCTTTGCTTTTCACAAGGATCTTTTCAGCACTTTGAACATCTTGCATCAGGCTCTGTAAGGTGTATTCCTTTTTGTTCAAAGTGTAGTCCAATTTGAACTGATCAAAGGAATCTGACAATGAATTGACAACCATATCAATTTTTGTCTCACCATCTATCTCAGCGCCATGCAGTTCTGTAATGTTGAGATGTGCTATGACTTTCATCATGTGATCCTTCACAGCCTGTCCAGGTTTCATCCTAAGATTCATAAAAGTAGTCACTGCCTCTCTCTTAGTCGTTCTGGACTTCATAGCAAACATCTCCTCTAGAGACATCATTATATCAGCAGCAGACTCCATTCCTTCATGCTGCTGTTGCAACACGTCGGAGATAGTGGCCATAATATAACATTTGGCCATATCATCTGAAGTCTTCCACTGCTCATACTCATATCTTTGCATTATGCTAGATTCATTATTAGGAGTAGGTGGTTTAGGAGTAGTTAAAACAAACTTATGTTTTTCACTTTGCAGCAACAACCCAATTTTCCTTTTCCATGTTACATAATTATCTTCAGTTAAAGTGTTATCTTTCAAGATGTTCATAAGTGATGGGGTCATGATTTCTGAATAAAAACAAAATATATAAGTAAATAATCATTATAAAGCACTTTAAATATTTATCTTGAATTAAATGAATAACTCAATCATAAAAATTCAACGGTGATCTAACACCCATAAATGTTACGCCTCCTTTGGGAGTTCGCATCATTTACTAGTTAGACTAGGTCCCACCTAATTGTTAACATAACAACCAGCGTTTTCAATTTTAGCCTTGCAATTTTACTGACAAGAACTCTTGGGAAGATATCAATAAAATTACATTGAGTGTGTTACCAAGATATCGACCCTCAACTTTCTCTCATGAAAATCCCTCCTTGGGGAGTAGATCTCGTTTGAGTCCATTGTCTAGTCTATCCTTGTAAGGAAGTATATTGCTAAATTCCATTCATGGACGCCCCTTGGGGGGATTACCAATAAATAATTAAGCTCAACTAATCTTAGAAGCCATAGGTGTTACAAAAACACCTTCTCCCACTCAATTATTTAAGGCGTGTGATTAAATCCCATAGAATGATTTACCAAGTTATCTAGATGCCAATTTAGATACCTAAATCATTCAATGCATGTTCATACCAAAAGAGATATATGAGTGGCACTCCTATTCTATATGTCATGTTATCATACAATAACAAATATTGTAATATTTAAGCAAAAATTAAACAGCAACAATTTTGGCCCATCCTAGAAAAACAAGTAAATTACAATAATTTAGGAATATAAGATCTTCAAGTGGCCCATCAACCATACGCTCATCCTTTGGCCTCCTCCCTTGGGCTTGCACAGCCCACAACCCCACAAAAAGGGGCTGCCATGCGCAGCCCATAAGGCAACACAAGGCTGCCGTGCGATGCCCACCATGTAATGGGCTTGCCATGCGCAGCCCAATCCACTCCTAGGGTGCGCACGGTACTCGTTCTTGGTTCCGGTTGCTTCACGTCTTCGATTCTTCGAGGTAGAACGTATTACAACTTTATTTAAACAATAAAATACTGCAGAATTTTTTTTTTTTTAATTACTGCAGTACTTTTTTACAAAAAAAAAAAAAAAAAAAAAAAACTGCACAAAATAATAAAAAAAAACTGCACTTAAATAAACAAAAGAAATAAAACCTAGCAACTACCAAGAAGGAATTATGGCGATGATAGACCACCCTTCTTGTTACAATTCCAAAACCAAAATTACATTGAAAATCTAGGACCAAAATCGAGCAATAACAATCCACATAAACATATATAAATCCATACATCCACATGTAATTATATATGCGAATACCTAGTCACAATAAAAAGAAATTGATTCACATATATATACGTTAATTAATCAAAAGGGTTCAACCAGGCTTTGATACCAATTGTAGGGAAAAATAACGTACAGTACACGCAGCGGAAGCGAGACTAAAAAAAATAGATTTAGTAGCTTTTAAAATTTTTCCTTTTTATGAACCTTAACCCTTTTAATTAATTAAACATACATATAATCAACAAAAGAAGAATACCTTTGTCGCGTGATCCGATTGACTTACATCGATGGTAATCCGCAAGATCTTCAATCCTAGAACGAACGTGAATCACCTAGGAGCGTGGTCTCCCTTTTTCTTTGAATTGCAAACCTGAGAATGGACAAACAAACTTTTCTTTTCTTTTGTTAGTCACAAAACAATCAAAAGAAGGCTAAGATTATTCCGGTCACTTTTGAGTTCTCAATCTAATGATCGAAACTCGCGTGAACCTAAATCGATGTTGTACACACAAGCTTATTGATGAACAAGCAATTAGTGTACCATCAAAGAATAATCTATTCACTCTTTTTTGTTTTTAGTAGAATAATATTCCTTTCTATGAGTTGAGAAGAAGAAGAAGAAGAATAATTGTTTCAAGCACAACAACACCCAAATTCACAAGGTGGCCAAAAATCTCTTCTCTTTTCTATTTAGGGTGGCCGAATTCTCTTCTCTAAAAACACTAGGGTTGCCGCAATTTTCACTCCTAAAATATAGGAGTTTTAGTTGCACCCTAATTCCCTTCTAGTTTTAAGAGTTCAAACCATAATCCAACTCATAGATATTTTTATTCTCTTATTTTTGACTAAATTAAAAAGACTTCTTATTTGATTAAATAAATAAAATTAATTATTTATTTTCTTGTCAAACAAGTCTTTTAATTTAAGTATACTACTACCAATAGTATACCTTTAGGAATCATATTTCCTAATCATAAAAGATTTGTTTCTTAATTAAACAATTAATTAATAAATTAATTAATTCTCATTTAATTAAAACAATGAAACAAAATAATATATTAGGTTTAATATACACCTAGCCGCCCCACTTATAAATATTGGGCCATATATTATTTTCTTATTTCATTTAATCCATTGGACTTTAAATAAAAAGCCTACATGTGAACCAGACCCATTCTTACTAAAAGAAACAAGCCCAAATGTCTTTCATTAATATATTAATATAATTGTGCAGCCCATTAAATAAATAATGTGCAAATTATATTCTTAATATATTAAATGCAATTCTAAATGGACCCATAAATTGGTCCGGTAGAATATATCAAGTGATCCATGCAAGTCCGTGTGGATTGGAGATCTTGGCGGGCTATCTAAATTTAAGCTTCAATAGACATAACCTAATCACAATCAACAAATGATTCACTTAGGTCCGATCCATTAATTTTAACTCATTCCACTAAAGAGCTAAAATTGAACTCTTAAATAAAGACAGAAAAGGAAGAAGTTCCTCATTCATACCCTAGACAATCATGTTGGAGATAGTGTATCCTCGTGATTAATATCAGTAATCGCCAAGAGTTCATAGACCGCCTATAACTCTCCAAGTTACCATATTTACTCATATGACCACGTTTTGAACTTGGATATTTTGTCTTGTCCAGAAGCCATGTTTTCAATAGACACTATCAAAAACTCAACATTGAGATTTAATATCCAATTACCTCAAAACATCCATATGATGATATTATACTCTCATTTAATAAATGGAGCCACGATGTCCATATCTATAAATGAAGTCCTCTATCGATTAACAAATGAATATCACCAAACTATCGAAGATAGACTATGCGATATAATCGTACTCATTGATAACTCAAATGATATTACTTGCAACCATAAGTCCATCATTTATCTCAGGATTGAGATAGACTCTCCAATTGTCCTGATAATGAAATGACTTTTATCTACTAACGGTTATAGATAAAGTATTTCATTGTGATCCAGTTCAATGCACCCAGTGCACTAGATTCTTTTGCTCGAAGACACTCCGATGATTTTAGACTCATCATATCTCATTTGATCCCACTCAAATGCTAACAAAAGAATTCTACAACTTTAACAAGATAAAGGTGCCCAACCTTTAACTTAAGTTGTGAACAATATTCAAGACTAACTAAAGAATTGTGTCTACCACATACATATCCAGATGTACGAACAATTCTTCTTTTCTCATATTCTTTAGACCTTATGATTATTTACTTTGACAATTATAATATTAAACTATAAATGCTATAAGATTTGTTTAAACCAGAAATCACTTTATTAATATGAAAAAGATTGTTAATTACAATATTATACTCTTGCTATTGAGCATAATCCTAACAATCTAGGATTAGAGCCCTTGTATGTGTTTTTAGAGACTTCTAGGATTTAATTGATTTATCATTATATCCTTGCTCTAAATCTTTGACTAGAATACTCATTGATTACATTTTGTGATTCTAGCATCTTTATGTATGTTTATAACATCTTGAATTTGTGCTTCATGTATATGGATTATTCAAGTGTTATTTTGTGTGAATGAATCTAGGAGTTTTATGTGATAGTTGATTTCACATGCTCTAGGTTTCATTCATGTTTTTGCATCTAGATTTCTATTACTTGTGTTTTCACATCTATAGATCCAGTTGTTCCATGGAATGTATTGATCACATAATCTATGATGTTTTGATTGTTTGCATCATTTGCATTCACATGATCACGCTAGGAAGTCCTTGTAAAAGGCATAAAGTCTTGGTTAGAGTCGGGATGACTCGGATAGCCAAGCAAGAAGTCATGGATAGAGTCGGGAGGACTTGGATTGTCATGTAAGGGAGGCTCTCTAAAGGCAAGTGTGCCTTGGATAGAGAGTTGGCTTATATGTTGGTAGGCCCGGGTGTTTGGCTAGACATAGAGTCCGATAGAGTGGGTACATAGGATATGTATGCACTCTTGAGGAATTTCTAATCTACCAACGATGTTGGCTAGGTATGATTTCCAATATGTAGTGGTTTCGCATCATTGAGGGTTTTTATATCTTCCAATAGGGTTTGGGTAGACATAGACTCCACACGGGTTGGTGATCTAGGATTGGTCACTTTGTGGAATTTCTAATTTACTTTCCAATATATATAATACTCAATAGTTGTAATTCAACACGTGAATGTTTCCTCCTTAGAGGTTTTACCACGTTAAAAAAAACTCTGGTGTTAATTCTTTCTATCTCTATCTCTTATATTTGTTTTTATGTATGTTGTTATCTTGTGACATATTATTCACTTGTGAAGTATTTTGGATTAAGATATTGTAAAGTGTGATTTATAAGCCTATTCTTTTGATCATAATTGTAATTATATTTCTTTTTGTATATTGAGTAGTTTTTTTTGTGTATAGTGATATGTGTATATACTTGTAATGACTGAACATATATTGAAATACAAGTATTCGTTGTCGTTTGAGTTTTTGTTTCTTTATACCTCATACAACTTATTGATACTTAGACAATGTATGAATGATCACATGTTATCTTGTATTTGTATGATTCCGTGTTTTTGTGTTGTATGTAAGGCTACCTTGAGGGACAAACGAAAGTTTGTTCAAGGGATTGAAATTAGGTGAAAAACCTATTCACCCCCCCTCCTCTAGGTACGTCTTAAGCAATTTAACCTTGTTTGTATACTTTCAATAAGGGATAGAGAAAACTATGTAAATCTTCTCTTCTTATTTTGCTTCAAGCTCTCCTCCAAGCTCCTTCAAATCCCAATCTCCCAAGAACAATCAAGGATCATGGATGGTGTTAAGTGTTTTGTTATATGTGTAGGATTGTGTAGGATGATGTAGTGAATATTCTTGGTAGTTAGAACTCTCCCTTTTTTTTAGAGAGAAAGCAAATGAATATATAAGGGAACTTTTTAGGTCAGGGGCAGGGGAGTAATTTCCTTGAAGTTCATAAATTTCTGGGCAAAGGGTGACCTTGGGGTGACCTTGGTGAGCTCACCCTGAGGTCACTAAGAAGGAAAACTCTTCCTAACCAGATTGGTTAGCAAGCTTGGGGCGAGCTTGCCTTGAGGTTGCTTGGTTGCTCTGTATTTAGAGTCCACATGAGACTTGTTAGCGAGCTTGGGGCGAGCTTGCCCTAAGCTCGGCTTTGACAATGTTGATGAGAGCTAGATTCGAGTGTAGATCAACCTTGGGGTGACCTTAAGGAGCTTGCCTTGGGTTTGCCTTTTCCAATGTTTGAGAAGGGCTAAGCCGATTGCATAACGATCTTGGGGCGATCTTGGGGAGTTCGCTTTGAGGTCGCCTCTGTGCTATAAGTGCCTCATTGATCTCCCATTTTGGCTCCTTCCAAGCCAATTGAACAACCAAAACCTACTTGACCCTGCACGACTTATTTAGAGTGTTAAAAACCCGGTTTTACCCGAAAAACAAACACAAAATGGTACGGATAAGGGGCTACACTTTGTGTAGAAATGAAGCAATCACCGATGGGTTTTCTGGTAGATTTTATCAGAGATGTTAGGACGTTGTAAGTAGTGACGTGGTCTTCATTGTTTAGGATTTTTTTTCATCACTAAAGTTATTTACCCGGGTCTTAATTCCAGCTTCACTGTTCTTCTTTTGAAGCTAAGAGACTCAATTTCTATTGATCAGTTTTAGCCGATTGTGTTTAGTAACTTCTTGTTCAAAATTTCTTCAAAGATTTTGGCTGATCGTTTAGCTCGGGTTGTAGCCAGGATTATTTCTCCTTAGTAGTTCAGATTCATTCGAAACCGGCATATCGAAGATTATATTGCTTTGGCTTCTGACTGTGTGAATGTGTTTTAAAAGAAGTATTATGGGGGTAACTTGGCCATGAAAATTGATATCCGTAAGACTTTTAACACCCTGGATTAGTTTTTCCTTTGTAGAGTGTTTCAGGCTTTTGGGTTTTCTTCTGTTTTTATAGATTGGATAGAAGGCATTCTTCATTCATCTAGGGTTTCGGTTTTATTGAATGGGGTCCTAGAGGGTTATTTCCATTACTTTAAAGGGGTTCGTCAGGGAGATCCGCTCTCTCCGCTTTTATTTGGTATTGCTGAGGACTTCCTTAGTAGATTACTGACGAGGATGGTGGGTTCTTCTCAAATTCTATCAATTTCTTCCCCAAGAGATTTTTTTGGTTCCAACTCATTTGCTCTATACAGATGATGTTCTGATCTTTTGCAGAGACACTCAAAAGATTCTAAAGGATATCACGGTGCCAGTTGGTTAATTGGGTAAGTCCTTCATTTATTTTGGATCTTTTGTCTCCCCTTATCAGATTGGTAGTTTGCAATCTTTGGTTGGTATGCAAATTTGTGCAGCTTCTGTTCTCTTTTTGGGAGTCCCTTTATTTCGAGGTAAGCCTCGAAAGGCGGTGTTACAGCCTATTGCGAATAAGATCTCGTCTAAATTCACTAAATGAAAGGGCAAGTCCTTTTTTCTGGCCAGTCATGCTACTCTAATCAGGTCGGTCATCATTGGTTCATTTGTGTACTCTTTCATGATTTTCAAGTGGCCTTCTTCTTTACTATCACTGATTAATCGCAAGTTAAGGAACTTTTTGTGGACATGTTTTTGTAAGGAGACTAAGTTGGTTCGAGTCGCTTGGGATTGTTGTTGTAGGTCTTACTCTTAGGGTGGCCTTGGTCGAGAAGATCTTGGGTTGCTGAATGACTTGCCATTGTGGAAATTCACTTGGAAGTTTATGACTTCTGATAGTTTTGCTTTCTAATTTCTTCGGAAGAGGTATCTCAGGTAGCTACATAAACCTCATTGAGGGTATGTCACCTCATCGATTTGGTCTTCTCTTCGGACCAACTATAGTTGGCAAGAACTCTTAGCGGGACTTTTGGTGTGATAATTGGCCGAGGGTTCCCATTTTGGAGCTTTTAGAGATTCCAAATTATTTAGCTAATTTGCTTCGAGTGAGGGTCTCATATTTTATTCAGGATGGTAGATAGGTGCTTGATGATTGTTTCCGAGCGTGTTTCCCGAATATTTGTTTACGGATTGATCGGATTACGATTTCTCATGTTATGGATTCACTGGTTTAAGCTAATTCCAGGGATGGTCGTGTTTCTTGCAAGGCTTCTTATTTCCAGTTTTTCCGTGATATTCCTTAGGTTGTTTGGTGGAGACTCCAAATTATTTAGCTAATTTGCTTCGAGTGAGGGTCTCATATTTTATTCAGGATGGTAGATAGGTGCTTGATGATTGTTTCCGAGCGTGTTTCCCGAATATGTGTTTACGGATTGATCGGATTATGATTTCTCATGTTATGGATTCACTGGTTTAAGCTAATTCCAAGGATGGTCGTGTTTCTTGCAAGACTTCTTATTTCCAGTTTTTCCGTGATATTTCTTAGGTTGTTTGGTGGAGAGATGTCTGGTCCCGTTTTATTCCCCCCTTTCGCTTGGCTTTGACCTGGTATTTTTTGTTGAATAGGCTTCCTACTAAGGATCACCTTTACAGGTTTGGATTCCAGTTGGCTTCTCATTGCAGTATTTGTGGGGTTAATAGTGAATCGGTATATCATCTTTTTCTTTATTGTCCCCTAGCAGTTGCTCTTTGGAAGGTTGTTTTCTTGACTTTCCAGCGATATGTCTCTGACAAAATTTGGCAATCCGTCTTCTTGTAGGCCATGTCAGTTTCCTTTAGTGAGTAGGTTAGGATTTTATGGAAGGCGACTATCCACGCAATGATTTGGGGGGTATGGACTACTCATAATCAGTAGATCATTGAAGGGAAGTCGGTGGACTTTAGATCCGTCCTCTATTTGGTTTGGCATGCAGTTACAGGGGCTAATCGGCTGGAGATTGGTTGTATGCATAATTGTAAGAATGACATTTTGATTCTTTGTCGATTTGGTCTTCGGGGTCACCATTCTAAAGCCCCGACGATCGAGAGTATAGTTTGGTCGCCTCTGGCTCTTAGTTGGGTAAAAGTGAATACATATGGTGATACTATGGGTTCTCTAGGGGGTTGGTGGTTGTGATGGTATCTTTCAAAACTTTATAGCCTTTGTGAAGTGTTGGTTTGCTATTCCTCTTAGTCAGGTTTTCGTATTTGAGACCGAGCTTCTAACGGCCTCGTTGGCCATTAATTATGCTTGGAGGTATATGTGGCATCGGATCTGGCTTAATAGCGATTCTTCTTATATGATTTGTAAGATCCTTGATTTGTATTGACTTGATTTCATTGCAAAACACTCTTTATTTATAATGGTTAATTGCTTAGGTGATTCTTGGTAAAAAGAAGCTTCAAAGGAGAAAAGCAACTTATCATGCAAATATCGTCTTCAAGAGGAAAAATATGTACTTGGATACTAAGGTATCAAGATTCTTCTTCCTCTTACAAGGCATAGGCACACACACACACATGACATTCATATGTGTCACTGCATGGTTGAACAACATTTATATAACACTTTCACACACTTGGTAATGTATGCACATGCATTAGATTTATATTGATAAACATTGTTAATTGAATGTTTTAGGACTGTGTCTAGGAAACGGCATACGTGTGTGACATTGTGTTTATCTATTTATGTATTATTGATTTTGGACTTGAACATGATCTCTTATGGTTCCTTATTGAGTCCCGGTCATTTCGGTTACTCATTCATTAGATTTTGAGTCCAAACGATGTAGCTACGCTACTTTGCGTTCTTATTCGTTGAGTTGTCTTCGTTGTCTTTTTCCAACATAAATTCTTAACCTTTTGTCAAAGTTTTATAGTCTTCGTCGTGCGTGAGGCAGTCACGATTTGTAATCCAAAAATAGATTTAAAATTGGAGTTCGGAGGCCCGGATACAGCCGAAAAATGCAAGCAGAGCGCGAGAGGAGCAAGCATGGCCAACGGCCAAGCTTGGTGGCCACGTGTGGAGGCTGTGTGCCACATGGCCAGGCAGGCTCTCTGCCCAAGTGGGCCACACGCGCCCCACACAGGCTGCTGATATGGCACCACTTGATTGGTGGCTTCTTCCCTTCTCTCTCTTCCTTTTAAATATTTCCTTTCCCTCCCATTTCATTCCAAGAAGAAAAATTAGAAATCTAATGTGCAGAATTTTCTCTTAACTTTTACTCACCTTCCAAACACCATAACTTTCTCATACGAAGTCGGAATTGAGTGATTCAAGTTAGAGATTATTTGTAATCAAGTCCTCTACCTTTTTCAAGTGATCTTGCAGCTGTTTGATCGAGTTTCCTAGTGGTTCTACCTAGAAAAACGAACCAGCTCGTGAACTTGAGGTAGTTGTCATATCTTTGTGATTTCTTCTTTTATACCCTTCAATTTGCTTGGGGTTTCTTCTTCTATATGTATATGTATGTATGGTGAATGCTATTGAGAAATATATCTTCATAATCAAACCTAATCAATAGTCAACTTAGAGACATATGTGAACTAGTTTCTAGGATTCTAGGTTTTTCACATGATTGAGAGTTGTATTGTAATTAGTTTGATATCTAGGGTTATTTGTGGATTGATTGATGTATTTTATAATCAATAACCTTAACAAGTGCTTAGATCCTCTTATTGAACAAATCTAGGATTAACACTTGTGTTTATGTTTTTAGAGACATCTAGGATTTAATTGATTATTCATTATATCTTTGCTCTAAATCTTTAGCTAGAATATTCATTGAATACATTTTGTGATTCTAGCATTTATGTGTATGTTTATAACATCTTGAATTTGTGCTTTATGTATATGATCTACTCAAGTGCTATATGTGTGAATGAAACTAGGAGCTATTTGTGTTTGGTGTTTGCATCTAGACTATTATAACTTGTGTTCTCACATGTTTAGGTCTAGTTGTTCTATGGAATGTATTGATCACATGTTCTTTGTTGAATTGCTTGTTTGCATCATTTGCATTCACATGATCACACTAGGAAGTCCTTGTAAAAGGCATGATGTCTTGCCTAAGACAAGGTGTCTGGATAGTCAAGCAAGGAAGATTTGGTTAGGAAAAGAGGTCCGGATAACCAAGCAAGAAATCATAGCTAGGATCAGGAAGGTCCATCTATGCATAGGAGGCTCCCTAGAGGCATGAGTGCCTTGGATAAGCAGTTGGCTACATTATTGGTAGGCCCGGGCGTTTGGATAGACATAGACTCCAATAGAGAGTGGTACATGGGCTGTGTATGCACTCTTGAGGAATTTCTAATCTTCCAACCATGTTGGTTTGGTATGGACTCCAATATATGGTGGTTTCACATCATTGAGGGATTTCGTATCTTCCAATAGGAATTGGGTAGACATAAACTCCAATAGAGAGTAGATTATAGGTTAGTCACTTTTGAGGAATTTATAATCTATCATCCAATATATATAGTACCCAATGGTTGTAGTTCAACTCGTGGATGTTTCCTCCTTGGAGGTTTTACCATGTTAAAAAAATCTCGTGTTAATTCTTTCTATCTCTCTCTTTTATATTTGTATATGTGTATGTTTTAATCTTTTAGTAAAATCTTCACTTGTGATGTATTTGGAAACAAGATTTTGTAAAGTGTGATTTGTAAGCATATTCATTTTGATCATAATTGTAAATATAATTCTTTTATTCATTAATTTTTGTGTATAGGTATTCCTTGATTGATACTTGTAATATATTTGACATTATTGAATTACAAGTATTCTTTATTTTTATTTTAATATAGTTTCTTCACTAGCAAGTTGTTGTGTTCAAACATTGTAATATTCATAGTACAACTTGTGGAATGTACTTCTCATTGAATATACTTGTATATAAGATACATTGTTTATTAGTATATGTTTTTTGTAGACCAAGGGTGGTGAATTGAGCATACTTGTGTAAATTGTTTTCTCATAACAATCTTATTAAATGTTAATTTGTATGCTCACCAAGGTTTTGACATAAGTCATGAAAGAGTTTTTTTAAAACTAGTGTGTCAACTTATTCACCCCCTCTATAGGTTGTTTAGTATAACCTTGTAGATATTTTCATGGTTCAACTTCTTTCTTCTAGTTCTGAGATGGTTTCTTGAAGGGTTCGTCAAGTGTGGGTGCATTGCATCTTCTAGATCTCGCAGATGGATTTCAGGTTTCACATATTTTCAAGGAGGGGAATCAGATTGCAGATGCGCTTTCTAAGCATGTTTTGGAACTTCAGACTGATTCTTGGTGGTTCTCTGCCCCGCCGTTCTATTCTTTTTTAGTTTGCAATTTCTACATGGACCAGGAGTCTTTTGAGTTTTCTTGATGCTTTCTTTTTATTTTTGGTGTGGCATGCGTTTCTTTTTTTGTTTTTTTAGGGTTGTTTTCCCCTGGTTCTCTATGTTTTGTAGCTTTTTGTCACTCTTTACTTTACTTTACTTTACTTTACTTTTATCTTTTATATATATGGATAGTGCCTATGAGTTTTTCAGCATATGATCGCCTGTGATGTTTTTTCCCCTTAGATCATTCCAATTTTAAAATAAAAAAATTAAGGAGTGGTGCTATTGACACCCCTTTACTGACTTATTTATGCCCCACTTTTAAAATTATTTACTATTCTTTTTTTTTTTCCCCTTTATCAAAATTACTTAAAGAAACATATAATTAAAAAAAAAAAAAAAATCTTATACAAAGTAAATCTAATAAAATCCCACTTTCCTTTTCATAAAAATAATAAGGGGGAATTGCACAAACATTCCTTGAGATTTGATTAAATTGCACATATATGACAGTTTTGGCTATATACTCACAAACTTCCCTCAATATTTGAAAATTGTTACACAAACATCCCCCGTCGTTAGATAGATCCGTTAGTCAATAGTCAAAAGTGTAAAAAGTCTAAAATACCCTTTATTTTTAGTTTGTGCAACATTTGAAAATTATTGCACAAACTATTTTTTTTTTAAGATAATTTTTTTTTCCTACTTTCTGATTTAAGATACATTTATATTTTTTTAAAGATTTTTTAATATTTTTTTATCTTATTTTTGAATTTTGAATTTTGTTTAAAATAAAAATATAGGGTATTTTGGACTTTTTATATGTTTGACTATTAACTAACGGATCCATTTAACAGTAGGAGATGTTTGTGCAACAATTTTCAAATGTTGAAGGAAGTTTGTGCGTATATGGTCAAAACTGCTATATTCGTGTAATTTTATCAAACCTTAGAGGATGTTTGTACAATTCCCCCAAATAATAATAATAAACCCCACGTGCACAATTCTATTTTGTTTTCTTAATTTTTTTTTCTTAACTCTTAAACCCTAAAATTTACTTCTTATACATATATAAAATATTATGGAAGAGTCTAAGAATGAGATAAAAAAATCTGGAAGAAATGTCAAAGAAAGATATCAAGCATTTAGAAGTTGTCTGAGAATGATATCAAGTATCTACAGCCAGACGAAAACGGCACCACACACACCAACAACAATCAAAACAATGAAATCACACCAAGAATCACAACCAAGAAAACCTAATCTTTGTCGAAACGAAACCATACCAAAATCCAAACTCAGTTGCTCAAAAAAACCATTATAAACATTTAATACCACACTCCCAATCTACCACCAATAATCCAATCAACTATAGAAACAAAAAAAAAAAAACAAAGAAAAAAAAAAAAAAAAAAAAAAAAAAAAAAACAAGTTCTACGTTGGAGGTGAGAAACTATTTAGAGAGATGGAGATGAGAAATTGTATAAAAAGATGGAGACGAGAAACTGTATAAAGAGACTATTTAAAAAAAAAATTGCATTTAGAGATCAGAGATGTGTGTATTTATTTATTTATTTATTTTTGAAAAAGAGATGAGGTGTTTTAACAGTTTGAAAAAGAGATGATGTTCTTTCTCATCCAATTTTATCAAAAAAAAAAAAAAAAGTATTAAGTTTAAAAAATAAGTAACATGGTAGTTCTAGAAATAAATAAATAAAATAAATAAAAATATTTAGAGATTTTCCTCTTACAATCCAATTTTATCTTTTCCCACTCCTTCCTTCTCTAAAGACACTCCACCTAAAAGCTTAAATTTTAAAAAATTCTAAGGACAATCTATTTTATTCCAAAACTATCCATTTATCTTTTGGCATTCATTTCTTCTAAACACTTCATCTTAAAACCCTAATTATTATTTTTTAAGAAAATGCTAGAGATTCTTCATAATTATTATTATTTTTTCGTTAATTTCAGATTACTGCAATCAATTAAAAAAAAATTCATTATTATTATATGATTAAATCAAACACTTACTCTGTTGTAGATTTGGCAATAGGACACGTCAGCAAAAGATGCAATAAAGACGGGTCAAGTAAATAAACACGTCACTCATTGACCAGTCAACGAGAGGAGATCGGTCAAAGATACGCCAGCTGGCATGCTCGCCGGTTCAGAGTAGAAGTGTGCTCGCCGCAACTGGTCGACCGATAGAAAGGCAAAATGCGCTCGCCGACATAAGGTGTTCGCCAAGAAATATACAGCCAGAAGAATGATCTAACTCCAGTATACTTTCCATGTCAAGAATCCGATCGGATACCAAGCTTGAAGGTCAAATCCTACTCCGGATATGATCCAACCGATTTTAAACAAAGAAGAGTCCAAACAGGAAACACTTGCAAACTCTAGACTCCTTGTATGATTAAAAATAGGAACTCCCCTACCAACACGGCATAGGCATGGGAACCCTAGAAAGACTAATATAAATAGAACCCTAAATCCCATGAAAAGGGGTTCGAAGATATAGAGAGAATAGTCAGACAATTGTATGAGAGATCTGAGTGTGTAAACCATAAGCAATTCATAGTGATTTTTCTCGCTCTCAAGGGGCACCGTGGTTTTTTTTCCCATTCAAGGGTTTTCCACGTAAAATCTGTTTTGCATGCATTTATCTATTTTCTTTATTTTTTTGTTTTTGATTAAGATATTATTGTTGACCGAGTCAATCCAAAAATCACCGTCAACAATTGGTGCTAGAAGGAGGGGGAAAGGATTTCAGAATAAAACTTCCAGGAACCTTTACTAACAGACACAACATGAGCAATAACAGCGAAAGAGACGGAATCCCCAGCAACGATCGGCTTCCCGAGGAGGCCGTAGTACCCGGAGAGGAAACGTTGGCAACCGGAGAACAATCAGCAGCTAATCCAAAAATTCTATAGTAATTTTAGTAATTTTTGACCTCTTTAGTAATTTTAGTTAGGCTAAAATTGACATAAAATAAAAAACAAATTAAATGGAAATATGGAATGTAGAAAGATACTTAATGGATTGTTAAAACATCACTCAAACATTTAATTTATATACGGGCATAAATAGGTCAGTAGATGGGTGCGAGTAGCACCACTTTTTTTTTTTTTTTTTTTAAATGTAATTTTTTTTTTTTTTTAGTCATTACACTCATTTTACCCATTTTTCTCATTGCACCGATAATTTTAGACTTTGTAAGAAAAGTTTCAGATTTTGTAGGATATTCTTACTGTTATTTGGATTCAACATTATTTTAAACATCTAATTCAACATTAAAAAAAAAAAAAAAAAATCATATAATCAAACGATGAAAAAAATGTGTTTTTTTTTTTTTAAAGAGAATTAGAGAAGCAAGTTCACTACAACAAAGCCTTATTGGCTTCTTGGTCCTCCTACACGAACTCTTCCAAATTTGTCCTCAATTTAATAACAATAAGCATCTTTTTATTTATTTATTTATTTTTATTTTTAAATAAACTATTTTTTCAATCGCCAAACAGACATAAAAATTGATCTCCGTAACAATTCTTTGTGATTTTAAAGCCAAATTTTTTTATTTTAAATTTGAGGTTTTTTTTTCAAAAAAAAAAAAATCCATCCACCAACCCTTTTTTTTTTTTTTTTTTTAACAAACCAATTAAAGTAATAAAAAATTAGTTGAATTAAAGTAAAATGAGTGAGTTACGTTTGAGATCCATGTAGTCTTAATTGATTTCTACACATGCCTTTTTATAAAAAGAGTTCTAGAAGACTACAACTAGAACAAATTTTTATTCAATCACAAAACAACAATACCCATTAGTGGAAATACCTGAATGCATTCAGAATCCATGAAATCAATTCTTTGTTCACCCATTCCTTTACTATATGTGAAAAAAATAATTTATATTTCCTTATTGTTGTTGGTTTTGATTAAATATATATTATTAGGGTTTATGATATATTGTGTGTTCAACTTATGAGTGTAGAAAATAAATTTAATTTCCAATTATAAAGCCAAATAATTTTAAGTAATTAAATGAAAGGGTTTTTAAAAAATAAAAAAATTTCATTAAAACATGAGTGCTGGAAGATATTTTTTAGATGGCAATAGTGCCACCCTTAAATTTCATATGTAATTAAAAATAAATTTCATATAATTTACGTAGCCATTTTTACTCAGTTTCACTAATACTTACTAGCTCATTGGTCAATTAGCGTTTCCATTTTTCAAAACTATCGAATGTTGTCCGGCTACCGTCATCTATATCTCTAAGACCCTAACCAATATTAGATTGTTAATTTTAAAAAATAATAATAAAATAAAATATTAGATTCTTAATTTGATTGGTTTTTTTTTTTTTTTTAATATATATATATATACATTACAAAAATAACATTTTATTTATAAAAAAAATAAAACGTTAGAAAGAACATTGTATAGTATTTGGTCTTGCCCCATAACCCTTAATTTGATTGTGTATGACTTGTGAAAAGACAAAGTAACTTACAATCAAATAAAGTACTAAAAAATAATACAAAAACTAGAAAATTAGAAAAAACAAAGAATCGTTGTGTTAACATACGCCCTAATGCCTCAAATGCTGGGGAAAGTGCCATAAGAATAAGGATTGAGATCCTCTACCCATCTTATTTTTACTCAACTTTCAAGCATCTATTGACACGTGGTAGACAAGTAAAAGAATGGCTGAGATTATTTCCTTTATTTATTTTTTCTCTTTCTCCTAATTTCTTTTCCCTCTTCTAAATTTTCCTTTATTTTTTTTCCCTCTCTTTTTTCTAACAAACACATTTAAGCAAATAACAACTTCTTTTTTTCTTAATCCAAAAATCATCTCTGGACACTTGTTTTAAGAAAATCAAAAACAAAAACCCAGATAATGAATTTTTTTTTTCTCAAATTGACAATAGTGGAGACAATAAATAAATTAAAAAAAAAATTACATCACCATCATCATCAACAACATGTGTTCACAGTCCAAGAACCCAAAATACCAACAATATTTTAAAAATTAAATTTAATAAAAATTGTCTTCATCTTCATTATAACCAAACTGGACCACCACCATCATATAACCTAGAACTGTATCACACCACCAGTCCACCACCACACCAAATAAAAAAAAAATGGATTCGACCAAATTATTCTTCAAAATCCATTTCCTTTTCGAATCCTTGTCGGCAACACCTCAACCACCAACGCCAATCTCCTCTCAGATCTGGCCATGACCAAATTAATCAAACCCGCACCACCAAATCATACCTAGGTTTAAAGATAGATGGATTCGTGAGAGAGTGTTTAGAGAAAGAGAGAGAGAGAGAGTGTGTGTGTGTGTTCTTGGTTTTTTTGTTTTTTGAATGAACATTATCTTGTGATAAATTCCAGATCGTGTTCATAAATTTTTAATTTCAATTTTTTTTTGAAGCAATTTAATTTTACTTTTTAATCCTTCAATTATATTGTTACTGTATATTATATATATAGAGAGAGAAAGGGTTTTTTTTTTTTTTTTTTTTAATTTGTTTAATTATGTTATTATTATGAGAGATGTAATTTTTGGTGGTGTAATGTTGATGATGATGGTGATGTAATTTTTTTTAAAAAAAATATTTATTATCTCCACTATTGTCAAAAATAAAATAAAATTCATTCTCTATGTTGTTTTTGTTTTTCTTAGAACATGTGTCAAGAGAGGTTTTTTGGATTAAAAAAAAAAGTTGTTATCTACTTAAATGTGTTTGTAAGTAGAAAGATAGGAAAAAATAAAGGAAAATTTAGACGATGAAAAAGAAATCATGAAAAAAAGAAAAAAATAAATAAAGGAAATAATCTCAGCCATTTTTTTGCTTGTCTACCACGTGTCAGTAGATGCTAGAAAGTTGAATAAAAATAAGATGGGTAGGGGATCCCAATTGAGATTAAGGGTATTTTTGTCCAAAAACTGTCATGTATTTAGACAAAAATACTCCCTCCCTGGACACATGTTATGTATTAGGGAAGAGGGTAATACTTACCCCGCTTCAAGGGGGGTGAGCAAAAATTGACTCATCTTAATCCCTTATTTTTACTCAACTTTTAAGCATCTATTGACACATGGTAGACAAGCAAAAGAATGTCTGGGATTATTTCCTTTATTTATTTTTTCTCTTTCTCCTCATTTCTTTTCCCTCGTCTAAATTTTCTTTTATTTTTTTCTCTCTCTTTCTCCTAACAAACATGTTTAAGCAGATAACAACAACTTCTTTTTTTCTTAATCCAAAAATCATCTTTGGACACTTGTTCTAAGAAAAACAAAAACAAAAACCCAGATAATGAATTTTTTTTTCTCAAATTGACAATAGTGGAGACAATAAATAAATTTTAAAAAAAAAATTACATCACCATCTTCATCAACAACCTGTGTTCACGGTCCAAAAACCTAGAATACTAACAATATTTTAAAAATTAAATTTAATAAAAACTGTTTTCATTTTCATTATAACCAAACTGGACCACCACCATCATAAAACCTAGAACTGTATCACACCACCGGTCCACCACCACAACAAATTTAAAAAAATGGATTCGATCAAATCATTCGTCAAAATCCATTTCCTTCTCGAATCCTTGTTGGCAACACCTCAACCACCAACGCCAATCTCCTCTCAGATCTGGCCATGACCAAATTAATCAAACCTACACCACCAAATCATACCTAGGTTTAAAGATAGATGGATTCGTGGGAGAGGGTTTAGAGAAAGAGGGATCTAAGAGAGAGAGAGAGAGAGAGAGTGTGTGTGTGTGTGTGTTCATGGTTTTTTTTTTTGTTTTTTGAATGAACATGATCTTGTGATGAATTCCAGATAGTGTTCATAAATTTTTAATTTCAATTTTTTTTGAAGCAATTTAATTTTACTTTTTAATCCTTCAATTATATTGTTACTGTATATTATATATATTTAGAGAGGGTTTTTGGTTTTTTATTTTATTTTATTTTATTTTTTAAAATTTGTTTAATTATGTTATTATTATGAGAGATGTAATTTTTGGTGGTGTAATGTTGATGATGATGGTGATGTAATTTTTTTTTTAAAAAATTATTTATTATCTCCACTATTGTCTATTTGTCTATTTGTGAAAAAAAAAATTCATTCTCTGGGTTGTTGTTTTTGTTTTTCTTAGAACAAGTGTCAAGAGAGGATTTTTTGATTTTTTGATTTTTTTTTTTAAAAAGTTGTTGCTATCTACTTAAATGTGTTTGTAAGTAGAAAGAGAGGAAAAAAAAAAAATTTAGACGAGGGAAAAGAAATCAGGAAAAAGAGAAAAAATAAATAAAGGAAATAATTTCAGCCATTATTTTGTTTATCTGCCACGTGTTAGTAGATGCTTGAAAGTTGAACAAAAATAAGATAGGTAGGGGATCTCAATCATAAGAACAAATGTTGTTAATCTTTTGCTGAATTAATAATTAGATTGACATTCTATTATATATTTGTGTGCATTTAATGTTATTAATATTGTATTAATAACATAAAATTCCATGATTATTAAATGTAATATTAAACATAGTATATAAGTTGTTGTATACATTAATATTATGTTTAATATAATAATCTTGATTGTCTGTAATTGATAATTAAAGTTGCGATATTTAATTAATTAAAATTACTAGTACGGTTCATTCCCATTAAGAATGGAACAGTTTTATCTGGACTGTTGATGTGGTGACATTAGAATGAAAGTACTTTGTATGACAAGATTATACAAAACGTGGACACGATAAAATAGAATCTTTAATAATCTTCGTC
This sequence comes from Acer campestre, assembly GCA_954870605.1. Classification (NCBI taxonomy): domain Eukaryota; kingdom Viridiplantae; phylum Streptophyta; class Magnoliopsida; order Sapindales; family Sapindaceae; genus Acer; species Acer campestre. Next base: position 48,160 of record CATOZR010000002.1, on the reverse strand, counting down.
TTAAAATAATGTATTCCCTTTTATCAATTAGATGGTCATATATGAAACGATTTTAATCCTGAGCATTTAATAAATTCCTACTTATAGAGTTGTGTCTTTTGACTTACTTGGTATGGTTTGCCCCGATTACCAAACCTAAAAATCTTGTATCTTGGAGACATGATGATATAATTAGCTGGGAATGATAATATACAAGAATGAATCCATTCCTTCTTAATTGAAGCAGACAAACGGTTCTCTTGAGTAAATAATTCGAGTCTTAAACAATAGAGCGCTCAATTTATGATAAGATCATAAATAATTGTTCATTAGAGAATCACAGACACTCAAGGATAAAGATGTAATTGAGAGGTCAATGGATTTGAACCTAGCTCATATTACGAACTGTTTATGGAGGATTGATATATATTTAATGATTATATCAATGGACGGTTCGATTCCTATTCGAGTAATTAATTTTATAATGATAAGAGTGCAGTTCCAGTTTTTTAGTTGAATAAATCTGGAATTAATAAATCTAATATTTAATTAAAGAGTTTAATTAAATATTAAAAAATTATTAGAGCTTGAAATTATAGATCCATGTGTCCCCATACCATCTCTATAACACTGTATTGAACATTAAGATATACCGAGGCTTAGTGATTAATTTGGAATTAATCATATATACATAAAGAAATTTATGTATTATTTTATTTATTAAATAATGTTTGATTATTTAATTATATATATTAAATAATTTTTTGATTATTTAATCATATATAATATAATAAGTTGATTATTTTATTATATATATTATAATTTGATTATTTAAATATATATATTTATAATTTTGATTATATATATATATATATTTATAATTTTGATTATATATATATATATATTATATTTTATTATTGTTTTCAAAGGTAAAAAGTGGGGGCGGTGGCCGGGGGTCAACTTAAAAGTTTTCTTTTAAATTTTGTTTTGTTTGACAATTTATTCAAAAGCAAGTCAATAAGACTTTGATGGGTTACCACTTACCACCCTGTTGATTCACATGTCTCTCGCGTCTCTCTCTCTCTCTCTAGTGTAAGATGCATATCACATCAACACCAAGAAGTCTTCTTACTTTGACAATATGCAAAGCTTTTATTTGTTTTTTCCACACAATATTAAAAGTAAGGTTAAATATCGACTCCTACTCTATACTTCTCCATGTCACCCACCATATTATTATTATTGTTGATAATCCTCACAACCCTAGCTCTCTCTCTCTCTCTCTCTCTCTCTCTCTCTCTCTCTCTCTCTCTCTCTCTCTCTCTCGTTTAAGAATCATACAAAGAGAATTTTTTATGGATTGAGTTTTTCCCTTTTTGGCTTCATAAAAACAAGACAAGAAGAGTTCTTGCTTTGGAAAAAAAAAAAAAAAAAAAAAAAAAAACAGGTTCTTGGTTTTTCTTACTCGAGAGAGAGGAACAGAGAATGAATTAGAGATATAGATAATAAAGAGAAAAATTATTTTTGAGATCTGAGCCTCTAAAGAATGTTGTGAGAGTGTCTCTCAATATTTTTCTAGTTGTCTCAAGTGTTGAGTACACAATAAGTATAGAAATTCAAGAGTCTAGTTTTTCTGTTCAATACCGAGACGTCCACTCATCGATTATTTGGTGTTGGAGATTCGGCGTGGAAGAACTTGGTTCAAGGGAATCACGAGGATTTTACGGTGCAAGAAATCCATTCAAGGGAATCACGAAAATTCTACAAGGGTAAATATTTCCTTCTTTACTATTTATAGTTAAATATTATAATCAATATAATCACAATGATCAGGCTAAATATTTTTGTTTTTTACGAGAAAATTTTTAAAAACCGAGCCTACCACCCTTCCGCTATGCGGATACCGATTTGGGTTCCCGGAACCAACATCAAAGGATATCCATTCTTTCACATTAAGGGCTCATTTGCACATTGGATTGGATTTGATGGAATTAGATTGGATTGGATTAGATTGATGATATTATGTATTATAATGTATTACGATAAACAGTATTAGGATGTGATTTTATTTTTTTTCTAAATATTTTGTTAACTAATAAATTGAAATATTTTTAGAATAAAAATCATATTACAAAATATTTAATTGTTGTATTATATTTTTAAAAATAATAATTAATATATTATTACAAAAATTATTATTCATGCAACAAATTTCAATAATACATGACAATAATTTTTAATATTTTATTTAACTTATATATTTAACATTTATACTATTAGAATAACATTTATTTTATTTTATTTTAAATTAAATATTAAAATAAAATATATTATATTATTTTCTATTATATTTAAAAATATTATTATTAATAATAAATTTTATTATCAATATTATTATCATTATCATTATCATTATTAGTATTAAATTTTATTATCAATATTATTATCATTATCATTATCATTATTAGTATTATTAAATAATAATAATAATATTAATATTAATAATATTAATATTATTATTAAATTTTATTATCAATATTATTATCATTATCATTATCATTATCAATATTATTAAATTTTCTTCAGAGTGATAAGTTCCCTGTTCCCAGAACCAACATGTTGTTTTCACAACTCTCTGGTGCCAACATTTTCTCCAAATTCGATCTCAAAGGTGCATTTTGGCAGATTGGTATCCATCCTAGTGATAGATACAAGACAACTTTCTGTCTTCCTAATGCCCAGTATTAATGGACAGTCCTCCCATTTGGCCTCAAAACAGCCCCATCCTTATTTCAAAAGGCTATTACCAGAATCTTTCATCCTATTCTCCATTCAGCCTTACTCTACATTGATGATATTCTCCTGTTCTCTACAGAAGAGAATTCACATACCCAACTCCTTCATCATTTTCATGATTTACTCAACCAGTATGGTATTATGCTTTCAGAAAAGAAAAGTATAATTGGCCTCAAAGAAATAGAATTTCTTGGTATGTTCATTTCAAATGGTCAATACCGTCCTAGTCCTCATCTGGCCTCACAACTCCTGGATTTCCCAGATTCAAATCTCACACATAAACAGATTCAACAGTTCCTTGGAATTGTTAATTACATCAGAGATTTTATCCCTCGAGTCAGTCATTACACTTCAGTTCTTTCTGCTCATTTAAAGAAGAAACCTCCTCCCTGGAATAATCAACACACAGATGCAATAATCCAACTGAAGAAAATTGCACAGTCTCCACCGGCCCTCACTATTCCGTCCTCCGGTCAAATCATCCTCCAGACTGATGCCAGTGACACCCACTGGGGTGCCATCCTCATCGAGGAAAAAGAAGGTCAAAGAAGATATTGTGGTCACGCTAGCGGACAATTCAAACCTGCCCAACAGCACTATCACACTATCTACAAAGAGATTCTCGCAGTGAAAAATGGAATCCAAAAGTTTGACTTTCACCTCAGGACAAGAAACTTTATTGTGGAAATGGACAACTCATCTTTTCCCAACATCCTTGAGTTTCGCAATAAGATTCCTCCTAATCCTCAACTGCTGAGACTCAAAGACTGGTTCTCCAAATATGATTTCACTGTTAAACGTGTGAAAGGCCAACACAATATAATTGCAGACATGCTCTCCCGGCCTCAGCCAGTCCATCTCATCACTTCAACCAGAAGAATCCCATTAGTCCTCATGGCTACTTCAGCCTCAGCCTCCTCTTCATCAGATCCCTCACCAGGTCTCCCAGCTCTCAACAACCTAACCTATCCTCCAGAGCTTTTACAGACTCTTCCCCTAAATCGAAAACCTACCCTTAATCAGATCCAACATTTTGCAAAGTCCCATCTCAGTGTTTATCTGACAGAACTCCAGAAAGGATGTCATCACACTCTCATCAACCCAACAAAACCCTTTCTTGACCCCTTCCTGATGCCTCCCTTTGATTACTTCACTCCTCGAGTTTTATGGTTTTTATGGTGCTTATCTATTCTCCACCATCATGCCATTGTCTTTCCTCTTCAGGAATTATATGGTCATCTCTTTGATCCAGCTCAACAAAACCCCCTCCTATGGACATTCCTCCAATGGTTTGATTCCCTGTCCTATTGGAGAGCTCAACTCACAAAACTCATGGGACAATACAATGTTTGGAAACTTGACCCTGATTCAGCCTCTTCTGTATCATGCATTTGGATATTTCACAGGCCCTATCGTTACAATCCTCACAAAAACCTTCTTTGGACACACAACATCAATTATGAATGGCACACCACTTTTGACTATTCACAGTTGTATCCTACTAAGCTCCAAACCCCTCTGTTGAATTTTCTTTGTGATATTAATGGTGCCTATACAGATGAATGTTTTATCCTCCCAGATGTGCCCAGAGATTCCTCCAAAAGCTGGCCTCCAAGCTGGAATCCAACACCAGAAGATTTACCAAATCCAGATCCAGATCCGGTACCAGAAGATTTTTTCCAAGACGCACAAGACCCTATGGCCCTAGACTCTCAGGCTACTTTTTGGCCCTGTTGGATATGTGGTGCGACAGATTCTGATGGTGAAGATCATGCTGCTTGCAACCTGTCAAGTCCCTGATCAAGCTCGTGCAGTCAGCAAATTCAGTTCATGAACTGACATAGATCAATCAGTGAACTGACACACTCAATCAGTGAACTGATGAACTGAAAAATGATTTCAAAGTTACTATTTAGGTCACTATTTAGTTTTGTTTCCTTGTGACTTGTTTTTCAAAGCCTTTAAGGTTTTTGTCTTATTAGGAATGTTTTGTCTCTTTATGTTTTAAGTCTACGAGATATGTAAAATTTGGTCAAAAGGTTTGCTTTTGCTTTTCAGCTAGTTGTCTATCTACGCTGATAGCATCCTGATCACGTACTTGTTCACGTGATTTGTTTGTATGTCTTGGTATGTTGCTTTCCTCCTCCTATATATGAGGAGCTCTTCCTTTGTAAAAACCAGAGAACTTTGAATATATAACTTTGTGTGTTATCTAAAAATGGCTTTCTAAACTCTCTCATCTTCTTCTTCAATATTAATCTAGGTGATGAATATCAGTCTGTAATTATCTAAGTATGCTCTGTGCTTGCCTCTAGGTTGAGGATCCTACACATCAGAAAATGGATATTGGTCCTTTTGGCTTAATGGTCCTTGTATTGTCTGTGGACAGTCAGGTCAGTGAGTACCCTGTTTAGGCCATGGGAGTGCCGCTGTATGGGGAAAACTCTAAGACTGTATGTTAGACGGTGCAAGGTACCGGCCACCCCGCTATCTGTCTTGTATCTATCACTAGGATGGATACCAATCTGCCAAAATGCACCTTTGAGATCGAATTTGGAGAAAATGTTGGCACCAGGGAGTTGTGAAAACAACATGTTGGTTCTGGGAACAGGGAACTTATCACTCTGAAGAGAACTTATCACTCTGAAGAAAGTGGTTGAGAGGCTTGTAGTCAATGACTAATCTTTTCTTGCCTCTGAGCTGTTCGGAACGTTTTTCAACGTAAAATGCTTGACACGCCCAAGGTGAAGAGGTGTGTTCAAGAAGACCTTGTTGAAGCAAGATATCACGTTCTTCATTTGCTAATCTGAGGTCTGATGGTGACATGCCAGAGTGAGTGGCTTTTGTAGGGTTAACATCTTCATTGAGCTTGAAGGGGAGCTTGATGAAGAAGTCTGGATTTTTGCACAAAGGATTGGGGTGATGGAAATCAGCATGACTGTTGGAGCAAAACTGGAATAGTTTTCTTTGGATTTGTTCAAATGAGGGTTGGATTTCAGACAGAGGGAAAATTTTGGGAATATCTGAAAATGATTTGAACTCTTTTTTGTATTTGATTCCTTTGGGTAGAAGACGAAGGGATTTGCATTGACAATAGACATCCCATCCAATGAGGATATCTTTATCAGGCAAAGGAGTTCCAATAACACGGACCCAAATGGTGTAAGAAGGGAAAATCTCAATACCAATCTTGTGTCTGGTAACTAGATTAGTAGTGAAAACTTTTCCATCAGCAGCTTTAAAATAACGGATGGATGGTTTCCATGCATCAGGAGGAAGGATCTTAGGATTCATCATCGTGTTATGAGATCCTGTGTCGAAGTAGGCAATGACATCAATTGGCTTGGAGTATTTGTTAGGAAGGATTTGAATAGGAGCTTGGTGTCCTGACTGGGAAATGATCTGTGAAGCCTGGTAGGATTCATAGATTGAATCAGTTTCTGAGGAGGCAGAAGATTCTGAATCTGTTGTCGTAACATCTGTGTCTTGAAGCACAAAACTTGTGTTCTGATCAACAACTTCTTGTTCAGAATAGATGGATTCCACATCAGCATCAGTTGGAATGTCATCTGCCAGTTGTTCAATCTGATGAACTAGCTTTGCTGACTTTGCCTTCTTGTTGGGGCATTTCTTTGCATAATGACCCTTTTGTCCACAGATGAAACATTTCTGGGACTTGTTCCATGCACGCTTGGACTTCTTCTTGAAGTATTTGAACTTTTTGTTCTTGTTATCCTTGTGCTTGGATTTGGATTGTTGAAAGTGGTTTTTCTTCTTTGTCTTGCAGGTACATGTGTCTTTGGATTTGCACTTGATCTGCAGGGAGGGTTGCTTGCAGCTGGTTTCATATCTTTTTCCTTCTCTTAACATCTTGGAGAAAACCTTCTGTGTAACATAGAGTTTTTCTAATGCACTCAAAGAGTACATATGAATTTCACCAAGAGTTGTGTCATTGAGAGTTCTGCCAAAAGCATCAATCTTTCTCTGTAACTCATCATGGAGTTCTTCTGGGAGAGAATTCATGTAGACCTGCTTAAGACTTTGGTCATTGATTCCACCTAGAATGTGGAACCTGCTGGACATCTTTTTGTAGTGAAACATGATGTCTTTCTTTCGGAGAGAGCAGCAACGTCATTCAAAGAATTCTTGTCTGGTTTGTTTGTAGAAGTGATCAGGATCACCGAGAAATTCTCTGAATATATAACCCATAGCCTGAGAAGCTAGAGGTACACGGACAAACTGGAGTTGTCTGTATTCTCCGAGGGCTTGATACCAATCTCTGAGAGAGCCTGTGAAGCGAGAAACAAATTCTCTGAGAATTGCTTCAAGGTTGTGTTCTGATTTTGCCATTTGCAAATCTAGCCATGCACTCATTTCAGAAATCTTTTTTCTCCAGGCATCTGGAGAGGAATCATCAAGGTTAAACCAAGGACCATTGGTAGGCCTGGTATTATGAGGATTATGAGGCTGACCAGGGGCATTTTCTTGTGGTTCTTCCACATATGGGCTAGTGGAGGCATCATCAGGAGTGTCATAAGTATGAACAGATGGCTGAGATGGCTGAGGATCTGTTCTTGAAGCCATGAAGACTTGGGTAAGATCTGTTTGATCACGATCTGGAGTGGAAATGTCTGGAATAGTATTCCAAGAGGACTGGGATGAAGTAGAGTCTAATTCTGGTTCAGAGGACGTGGGAGAATGGGGAGAAGTGTACAGGGCAGGCCTGTAATGGTTTGTGACTGGTTGTTTGTCTTTTCTGGGATAAGATGACTTTCTTGTGGGTTTTTTCTTCTTGGGAGGAGAAAGAGGAGGATACTTTCGAAAAAGTTCTCCAGTGGATTTGAAGTAGCTTGTATCATCTGGTGGTCTGGATGATGAGGGATATGGAGGTGATGAAGGGAACATCAAAGTCTGAGTGTATGGTTTTGGAACATAAGGAGGTGGAGCAGGATGGAAATGGTCTCTGTTTAGTTGGTCCAGTTGTTCTCTGAGTCTTTTGATCTCTCTTTCTTTATCATTAAAATCAGGGCCAAAATAGTCATGATTAATGTATCTGTGAAGATCAGCATCTAGTTTAGAGATCTTGGACTGAAGATCAATGGCGAAGTCTCTGAAAACTGTATCCATTCTTTGGAGGCTTTGTTCATGTTGAGAAACATGATGAGAGACTAGGTCAATCTTCTGATCAATAGAGTTAAGGACTCTATTTTGTATTCTGGCATTATGGGTCTGCCAGTTGAGAACTTGCTCAGCTTGTGAGGGATGTTTTAGAGATCCATCAGGCAAGACTTCAGTGGATTGGATGAAAGGTCTGGAAAATCTGTTCTTTTCAGGATTAGAGGATGGTTCCAGAGGAGGGAAGTCTTGATCATAATTGGAGGCCATGTAACAAGGAATGGGCTGTGATTGAGGTTTAAATTGAATCTGTGGTTCAGGTTCAGGTTCTGGAGGCAGAAGTCCTTCAGATCATAAGATCTGTAGAGCTCTGTCATATATGGGCAGAGGTTTGTTTTTGATAGGGTGAAGGCCTATCCAAGGGCTGTCTGGGTCATTTGGTTTGTATGATTTGCGAGAGGGTTTGCAAGGTGACAAGTAACCTTTGAAACAATCTCGGCATTCACAATCAGCATCGCACATGTTGGGATCAACATCCCAAATGAAATGACCGTTGATTTTGTCTGTAAAGATTGGGGATCCATCAGCTTCAAAGCTGTGGATGGGAATATCATCTTCTGAAGTGACTGGTCTGATCATAAGGGCTTGGAAGATGGGAGGAGCACTGGAACTGTTGGAGGAGGCTTCTGGATCTACAAGTGGTTGGTAGATTGTTTTGATAGAACCATCTGGTTCTCTGGTATACTCAGTATCTGTGGCAACTACTGGAGTATTGTTCTGGAAAGCCTTCTCATAGTTTGTGATCCATTCAAGTGGCATGATCTCTGTGAGCTTGTCTTTTGGTAACTGTTTTGGAATTTGGATGATGGTAGGGACTTCATCTTCACGTTCTGCTTTGATGAAGATGGTATCACCAGAATGACCTGGGATTGGAAGATCCAGGGCATGATCTTGGAGACGATAAGCTATCTGGTGGTGGAGAGTAGCCATGTATGAGTTGGGTTGCATGTCTGCATCCAAAATCTGGAGCTGTACTTTGAGACAGTTGTGGAGATTGGCATCCCTTAGAGGGATATTGAAATTGGGGTAGTACGTGAGTGAAATACTACCAGCATGAAGCGTTGTGAGACATGTACCAATAACTGCTTGCTCATATTTCTTGTAAACAGTGTTAAGCAGAGCAACTATTGCAGTGACTGGTATTCCTTTCCTTCCATGCAAGGTAAGGATGATTCTGACTGCACCAAAGTGAAAGTGTGAGTAGCATTCTTTGATCCATTGGTCAATCAAAGGTTGGCCAATTTCTAGATTAACATACTGCTCAGCTGGGGAAGCTGGGATGAGGCAGTTGTCAAGGGCAGTTGACTGGATGTATTCTTTTACTGGAGGAGATCTGTGTCGGACAAGGTGAGTGACTTGTCTGGCTAAGGACTTAGATCTTTTGAAGATGTTATAGGGATTTAACAGTGGAACAGAGGTTTCATTAATTTGAGCGGAGTCTGGGATGTGTGTATATTCTACAAGGTTTTGTATCTTAGATGACTGGGTTCTTCTGATAGTAGGTGGGTGAGAAATAGAGGAGGAGAGACGAACATGAGCTAAAGGAGTAGTGTTTTCCATATGACTTAAAACTCTTCTCTTCAATATGTTCTCTATTAGATGAAATAACAGTTTAACTCTTTCCTGGACACCAGGGGAAAGGCTCTGATACCATTTAGCGGGATGGTCGGTACCTTGCACCGTCTAACATACAGTCTTAGAGTTTTCCCCACACAGCGACACTCCCATGGCCTAAACAGGGTACTCACTGACCTAACTGTCCACAAACAATACAAGGACCATTAAGCCAAAAGGACCAATATTCATTTTCTGATGTGCAGGATCCTCAACCTAGAGGCAACCTGATGCAAGCATAGAGCATACTTAGATAATTACAGACTGTGATAATATTAATATTAATATTAATATTATTATTATTATTATTATTATTATTATTATGTTAACTAATAAATTGAAATATTTTTAGAATAAAAATCATATTACAAAATATTTAATTGTTGTATTATATTTTTAAAAATAATAATTAATATATTATTACAAAAATTATTATTCATGCAACAAATTTCAATAATACATGACAATAATTTTTAATATTTTATTTAACTTATATATTTAACATTTATACTATTAGAATAACATTTATTTTATTTTATTTTAAATTAAATATTAAAATAAAATATATTATATTATTTTCTATTATATTTAAAAATATTATTATTAATAATAAATTTTATTATCAATATTATTATCATTATCATTATCATTATTAGTATTATTAAATAATAATAATAATATTAATATTATTATTAAATTTTATTATCAATATTATTATCATTATCATTATCATTATCAATATTAATATTATTATTAATATGATTATGATTATGATTATGATTATCATTATCATTATCAATATCAATATTATTATTAATATGATTATGATTATGATTATGATTATCATTATCATTATCATTATCATTATCATTATCATTATCTCCCCTTTGTAGTAATAGCTAATACAACACCCATTATTATTATTATTATTATTATTTATCTCCCCTTTGTAGTAATAGCTAATACAACACCCATTACATTATGAGAGTTTCTTTTGACAATCCAATTTTTTCTTTTTACACTTCTTTTCTAAAAACACTCCATTCTCAAATTTTAAATTTTAAAAAAATTCTAAAGATACTTCATTTTATCACAAAATTATCCTTTTTATCTTTTTTGAATTAAATTATTAAAAAATTAAATTATCTCTCTTAAATCATTAGATTAATTATTACATATTAAATACTCTCTCTTAAATTTTTAATTACCATATTAAACTCTTTCTCCTCCAATAAATATCCCTAATTTTCTATCTTCATTTTTTCTCAAGCAAGACTAATAATAATTAAGAAAAAAAAAAAAAAAAAAAAAAAAAACCCTTACTAATAAACTTGATTTGTAGGAACCATATGTATATATATATATATATTAAAAAAATATATATCGAAATATGAAAATGTTTTTTGTTACTCTTGTAGGTATGTGATTGCCTAGAGAACTTTAATTTTTTTATTAGTCTTAGAAATTTTGAATTTAATTGAATATAGTTGAAACAATTCAAACTTTCATATATATATATATATATATTTTAAAAAAAAAAAAAAAAAAAAAAACTGACTTTTTAATATATATATATATTACTATTAGTAAAAAAACTAAAATATTCATAATTTTTTTTTTCTTTAACTATTAGTCAAAGATTGATAGAGAGATAGTATGAAAATATGATATATATATATATATATATATTTAAATGGATAGAGATTAATCAGAAAAGAGTGTTTAATATGGTAATAACATATTTAGGGAAAAAAGTTTAATATGTAATATTTAATCTAATGATTTAGGAGAGAGAATTTTTTTTTTTTATAAATAATTTAATTAGTTTATAGTGTCTTTAAATATTTTTGTCTTGTTTAGTAATTTTAGTTTAGGTTAAAATTGTCATTAAAAAAAAATTTCAATTTGGTGTGTGAATAAATAATTTATGGATCGTAACTCTTACATTATATCAATTAAAATGTATTAGTTAATACAATGCAATGTATAATGCAAAACAAGCTAAACATTATATTAAATCTAAACAAACCTGAAGACTGAAATGTTGCATTTTGCACCATCTGAAAAAAAATATATCATTTTCCTCTACACCAAGGTCCCTATAAAATGCTGAAGCAATTGCAGCTCTCAGTAGCCGTACAGGTTGACAAATTCAGTCACTCATCAGTAGGAAATTTCCCATCTGATAGAAGTGAAAAATACAATAGAATCATATATCAGAGGATTCGATAACAGTATAAGACTTTTGTAGTATCATGTTTGTAATTCAATCTAGTAGGCTTTCACATTAAATGATTGAACAAAGTCACAAACAAGAATAAAACCCAGTAGAAAATCGCATTAAGTCAACAGCCAACCTAAAATTTCAGTAAAATATCCATTCAGCAAGGATCCTCAAAGTCTCGTGACAAGCCTATTTAGAGGTGCATGGCAGAAATGGATTACATAGTCAATTTCAAGTATCATTACAATTTATAAGGCTCTAAAATTGGGTAAATGCAAGACATCCTGTATACATAACCAAAACTCTTAAAGAGTCGAGTAAATAATCATTTGAATGCAATATGAAAAACCAAAGACATGAAGAGTTCCAACAAGTTCTTTAATGATACTAGATCTATTTTATGAGGCATATAAAGGACATATGGATAGTTTTTATTTTATTTTTCTTTTCTGCTTTTGCAGACAGAAAGTACAAAATATAGTAGAAAAAAAAAAAAAAATCAAAATTTATAATCTCACTTTGATGCACAGCCACAACCTGCTTATATCATGCTTTCTGTCAGCAAATAATTCCAATTCTTAGTCCAAAATGGATGATGTAATAAGAACATTCAAGGGAAACCCCATACCTTCAGCTAATGGGCAGCTTACAAGGAAAAGCATCAACTCCCACCCACATGTAACAGTAATTAAAATTGTTGATAATCTATGATTTCACACAGAATTGCCAATTTAAGAAATATGTATTTATTATATAAAAATTCCCACATACCTTTTCACCTTGTTCAATTCCATAGCCACCGTAGCCTTCTTGTGTGGACAATTCATAAGCTCTCTGCAAAGGAAAAGCAATTCAAGCAGGTATCAGCAAAAGGCAGAACATCAGAGTTTAATATACAAAATAAATGATATTAAAATACTTGATAAACATTAATAAGCGCTAGATTGCATCTGAAAAACTGTCCAAAACTATCCTTCATTTTACAATTGATCAGGCATTTCATGGCTAGTATCAATCGCCAATGGACTTACATTTTAAGAACCAAAAAGTACTGAGCAATTTGAATAAAACCATCACTGAAAAGGAGATTGCTAGAACACTTGACCAAGTGACATCAAACCGATCATTTACAAAAATTAAGCTTTGATTAGCAGGGGGATGCAGGGGCATTGCTTGCCACATGGAGGATATGATTTTACCAAGTGTTGCACTAATAATCATATTTACCAAGTGAATATTCCATCTTCATTTCCATGGTACAAAACATTGTAATTGAAAAATAAAGAAAAAAGATATATTAATTCTTTCTTGGATTATGTTTGTTTTGCATTGGTGCTCCCTACCACCTCTCATTTGCATGCTATTTTGGGAATTTCCTCATAATGAAAGAAAACAAACAAAACAAATAATAATAATAATAATAATAATAATAATTGGGAGCACCAAGGAAAAACAAGCAGAGTCCAAGAAAGGATGTAAGGTTCCAAAGTGGTGGAAACTCATTAGGACCTCTCCATAAGGATTGTCACCTAGATCCCACTAAAAGATAAAGTAATCCAGATACTTGAAGCTGAAATCAGCTCCAATATCCTCAGGTAGAAAACGAGATTAATAATGATATTCAGTTGTGATTAATGATAATCAATCAAATAAATTTAAATCCCAAGTGCACTTACATGCAAATAAACCCTTAAGACACCCCAAAAGTAAGGGTGCATTTAATTTTGTTTTGGGTGAAAATTGGCCAATAATAAAGATTAATAAACAATTACTTATGGCAAGTGTAAGCCATTCGACCCATTTCAAAGAGCCATGGAAAAGAAACAACACCTAGATTTACTCGTTGATGTCAGGTCATAAATCTTGCATCGACAAATGTAATGAACAATGTAAGGGTTTTATTAACAAAACTATCTGCTTTCTTACCACTACAGCCAAGGCACTTAGGTCACATCTATTGACTACCAAATCAACTTTCAAATGACCCAAAGGTAATTTAATGAATAGAGATAGATGACCTAATCAAAAAAGGAGAGAATAAGCTAATTTAGTTCATTCGCAAAAAGTAAAGGAACAACCAAATATCATCATTCATGTAGCGTTTTTAACAAATCCTAATCAACAAACAGGCACATAATCATGAAATTAACAAAAGGAGGTTAAAATAACAACCTTTGCCATGGCAGAAGTTATAACTTCTGGAATAGGCTCAGTAGTGTCACTGATTCCGAGGCTTATCACTTGTGCGTCTGGGTATTTCAGCATATCTGCAGCTTTCTTCTAGCAATCTAGTTTCATTAACATGTAAAAAGATATATTATTAAAATTGCCAAGAACCGTAAGCATTACCATTGCTATAACACATTTTGCATGGCTACGAAAGTATTATATACATCAGATGTTTTTATTACACAGTGCATAATCTATAATGGCCTAGCTTTTCTCTCAAATTTGACATCCTTAGCAAACCAACATTTTAGTTTTAATTTCTTCTGACTTGAGCTTTTTCTTCTACATTTAGTTAAGGAACATTATTATTGTCACAACAAATAACAAAAAGCACTAGCACAGACCTCTGGAAACAGGGAACCAGCTTGAAGTTTGGCCAAGTATGCATTGCGAGGAACCTTTGTCTTCAAAGCTTCGAAATAAATCAGGAATATTTTAGAAATAAACGAATTAAATAAGCAAACAGAAAGCATCAATAAATGTTTATCCTTATTATACTTCACCCAGAGAACACATCACTTCAATCACTTTCTTGGTATCATTTTGTGTTTCTTAGTTTGTGAATACTATGTTATTAAACTACCAAGCAGTAATATTAATCCAATAATTACTTTTTCTAGATTAAAACATAATAATTAACTAGAATTATGCACTTATATTTAGGAACATGGATCGATAACTTATCAAATATAGCAATTTTTTTTCTTCTCCAAACAATTGCTTTAAGGCCAAAACTGAATGTTTTCATCACATAATCGTTGATAGCTGAAAATTGCTTCATTATTTGGTGTTAAATGGATGTTCTTGCACTTATTTTAGGTTTGTTTTCACATTTAAGCATACATGTGAGCTTTCCTATTATTAATGTAAAGCATGATTTAAGGAATTATAATAATATTTAAATATAAATAATCAGGTACTTATTGTATTTATTCAAGTTAAAAGACTTCATTTATGTTTCACTCATTAAGGAAACAATTTGAAGTTTTGAAAATTAATTCGCTTCGCAAGGTTTTCTAAAACAGAATCAGTAATTTGCCATATCTTGTGATTTCCTTGTTGAATTGGTGCAATTCTCAATGTGTTGGAAAGCTTATTCAGATATATACAACTTTGTTTTCCACAGAGATTCCAAAATTCGAACATTCCTGGGTCAAATACCAGCTAGAAATTGACACACTTTAGGAAATCTCACCTTTCTACTTCCATTAGCTTTCCTCTCTTTTAGGATTCTTATTGTATAGAAAGAAAGCAATAGGCCGCTGTGAACTCTCTCATCTTCCCCCTACTTTGAAGGTTGGTTCAAGTTTTCTTTGTTATGTCTTCCTAAAATCCAAGCTAAGGCTAGAGATGAAACTTTTAATGAAGTTATAGTTTTATTCCTTGATCCTCTCATGTTCTTCATTGCTTAGTTCTTATTTAAATATTTGAGAAGAGTTTTTGTTCTATAATTTTTTTTTTTTTGATTCATTGTTAACTTTAGGTACAATGAATGCTTAGTTTTTACAAGTTATAATCGATCAATTTTTTTTAAATTTTTTTTAATCTTTCGATTGAGATGATATTAGTAGTTGATTCTAAATTGAGTTATAAAATTAGTTAAAAACAAAATAGGTACGGTGAATTTCTTAGAAGTGGATCACCAATGCCTTAGTATTCATCGTTATTGTTTCCGAACTTCAATTTTCTTTTGTTCTGTTACTACAATCCGCTCAAATTATTTCACTTCCAATTAGATACATCAGCCAATTAGATTTATTCCACTTCAACTCTGATGGTCTCAATTTAAGTCAATTACATTGGGGTTTGCCTTGAAACAATTCATGGATATATATCTTTCCAATTCCAATAAAGCAAATTTAGCACTCCTTCTCAATGCACGAATCCTAGAGGCTAAGCTAATTTAAATTACTAATGAAAACTTGCTACCTAAGTCAATTGTTACTCATTTAAACAGCGGTAAACCATCACCATCACTATCGACCTCTACATATATTGACTTCTACATCCTAGTACCAAAACTTTGCTTTAAAATACCCACAGAAAACGACTCCAATTCCAATCAAACTCAAATAATTGAAAACAAATGCGCAAAATAAATAAAATTCAAAATCACTAGTAAAATAAAGATACCAATTTTCTGTTCTTGAGGCGTAGCAACGCATTTACATACACTAATGCTTTTCGCTTGAAGCGAAACACTCTGTGGTCTGCAAAGTATGACCCAAATAAAAATAAAAATAAAAATAAAAACAATTGAGCCTAATTTTTAACAAAAAATAAAACGCAGCTTTAGCTTCTGGGAAATTTATGGAAACAACACAGAACCCAAAAAAAAGAAGGTGAAAAATCAAAGATTCCAACATTCAAGTGAATTCATTTTATCGGCAACCAAACAGAAGAAAAAAAGAAAAAAGAGAAAAATAAGAAATACATTACCTGAAATCGAGCTTAGCAGGGGCTAGAAAAGCAGAGGAAGATGAAGAAATCATCGAAGCACATTTTTTCACTGCAGAATGCAAATGTGTGTATTTGAGTGATATATATACGAGTTGAACTTAGTATCAGTAGTCAAACAGTGGCCCAGTAATATCTTGACATGTAAAATGATTTAATGGTGGGTCCTATTATTAAAAAAAAAAGGATAATTACACTTTAGTCCTTATATGCGGAAACATCACTTTTTAGTTTTTACCCGACATATGTTAATAGATTTTTTCGAATTGTGTAACGGCAACGATTTTGGCAAAAATCACTTTTTGATACCACCAGACCAGAGTCCAGCCGCCGCACTCTCCTCCGTCGATTGTACGGTTCATCCGGGTACAAGAAAATAAAATATAAACCACGTGTTGTTTCATCGCAATAGTTGTGTTAGGGTTTTCTGGAAAACGGCAGCAATCGGAGAGTCGAAACGACTTGCTTCGAATTTGATCTCTCTCTGTCTCACGCTTCTCTCGTCGATCAATTCGGTAAGTTTTGTTATCGTTTCCACAAGATGAATATTCAATTTCTTTGAAATTTAGGAATCGGACCTTTGAATGTTTTGTTTTCGCATGAATTGTCTTTCCAATTTTTTGTTACTTGTTGGTATGTTTGAAAACTAAGGCATGAATTGTTATACTTTCAAGTTTCGATGTCGAATTCTGTTTGGGTTAGACAGTCTTCAATGGCTTTGTTGGTTTGTTGCTGTCAAGTTTCACATATAGATTTCTTTTGTGTTTCCAGAATTTGGAATAGTACTTGAATATGTTGTTCATGTTGCTGCTTTCAAGTTTGTCATATACACATGAATAACATTTGTTAGTGTGTTTAGAATTTGGGAAGCTATTTTCTGTTGCCGATTTGTATATATACAGTGGTCGTTCTTTTAGGTTGTTAGGTCCCTTAAGTGAACTTTTCACTTAATAATTTTTGGAACTCACATTGCATGTTTAGATGGATCTGGAAACTGAGAACAGAATAGCTGCAATCCTTATGAACGAAGCAGCTGAATTACGGCGGCAAGCTGAGAAGGAAGGTGTCCATGCTTACCTTCAGCAGCCGAAAGTGAGGGGTCGGCCAAATTCACGGTTCCTTACTGCAACTGTTCTTGGCGTGCAACAAGGTAATCTCTTGTACTTTATTATTAGTACTTGAATTTCTTACTGTTTTATTCAGCATTCAATGCTCTTAAGAAAATAAAATTCACTTAATTGAGTGTTGTGGTGAGTATAGGAAGTATAATTGCCTTCTTCCTTATGTACGTTTTCATTTAATCAACTGACACCCTGCCTTAGGGTGGGTTTCGAGTTCAGATTAAAAAAGTTGTTTATGGTAGTAGCTTCCTTTTGTAAAAACAAAAAAACAAAAAACAAAACAAAACAAAACAAAACAAAAAGATGCTGAAAACTTAAATTGAGATTGATCTGCAATAAGCCAATAACTGGAAGCTGATTAGGTGACTAGGATGTTTTTCGTTGGTACGGGTTCAACTGGTTCATGATGTTAGATTACCACAAGTGGTGAGGCTATAGTGCCATACATCAGTTTAGGGGTATTTCTATACCTTTGGGTACTAAAAGAGCTCATGTGTCATCAAGGGAAGTAGTTTTATTTGACATCCCCTTGTAAC
This sequence comes from Acer campestre, assembly GCA_954870605.1. Classification (NCBI taxonomy): domain Eukaryota; kingdom Viridiplantae; phylum Streptophyta; class Magnoliopsida; order Sapindales; family Sapindaceae; genus Acer; species Acer campestre. The sequence goes on along the minus strand of CATOZR010000002.1, from coordinate 30,029 downwards.
GGGATAACCCATTTGCTAGGGGACTGGAGTAAACCTATTTTCTTCTTCATGATTCAACTTCTCTTTAGAATTTGCATAGATGATTATTGTATATCCCTTTGTTGAAAATTGTGTTGCTTTTATGTACTGATTTTACTTTCTCTTTGGACTGATTTAATTTTTTTCTCCCAGCTAATCGATCTGTGGAAGTGAATGAGATGTGGAGAGTCCGGCAAAAAGAGCTAGAACTAAATGATAGGCTTAAAGGAAGATCAAGAGAGGAAAGCAACTGCAGGAGGCATACTGATGTTGGTAACTCCTCTAGAAGCTCTAGTAAGAGGCATGGCATAGATACTGACAGTGCTTCCGCCTCATGCCTATCAAGCAAGAGAGCATATGAGAGTAGCTATTCAAGGGAAGATGAAGGTTTAAGAGATGAAGAGATTGAAAAGTTTCTACAATCAAGGTCAGTACATAATTCTCTCTCATTGTATTCGCTTGTGTGAGACTGAGGACTTGCTTGGCGCTGTTTAATTTCAAATATATATGGAAGGGTGTTTAACATGTGCTTGAAGGAGTTAACACCTTAAAATTGTGCATAGATGGTAGTGATGATATGCATTTATTACTCCTTTCATTCAATGTTTTTTGCTAATGGCAGGGTCAAACGTGGCCGAGGTGCTGTTGGTTCAAGAATGGATGAAACAGGTCCCTACCTTCCGTCTTCTCCCGACTCTAATGAGAAGCTTTCAGCAAGGTATGATGTAAGGCAACATAGTGTTTTTGGTCCAGAGAAGCCTCCTTCACTTAAATCTTGTGAATCTTCTGATGAAGAGCTTGATGAGGATAGGCGAAAGAAATCGAAGAAGGAACGCTCAGGTAGCTCAAACAAGAAGCACTCTAGGAAGCATAATTCTAAAGAAAAGTCTCACAGGAAGAAGAAGAGGGAGGAAAAAAGTGCACATCACAAGTAATGGCTTCTTAGTATTGTACTGTTGTTCAGGCATTGAGATTCACGTGTTAGATTTGTATGAGAATTCTTGCTATTACTCATATAATGATAAGTAATTAAAAGCGCTACCCGAAGACGAAGGGATCGGAGCTGCACTTTTTTCTACTTTTGGGTTTGTCTCCTAAGAATTAAATTTGACCATTGTGGGAGATTTCTAGTGTATAATCAACATCTATAAATATTTTCCATCCTCAGGTGCTCTAATATCAGTTGATTGTACAGCATGAGGCAATGAGCAACCACAAATTCACCGGAACTTTAACAAGTTTAATCTGCAGTGATTAAGGTGATTGGAGATTATGAGCTTTTAATTTTTTTTACATTTGCCGTCCAAGTCCATAGAAATGAGCGTGGCCTCGTTTTGGAAGTTGGCTTGTGCATACTTCAATTTAATTTAATTTAATTTATTTATTAAGTTTTTTTTTAGAAGAAGAAATGCAAGTTTGTGCTTTTTGCTTAACAAGTTATAACAGCTGCCCAGCAAGAGGTCCTTTTAGGTATCTTGAGTTTGGAGATGGTATTGTAAGGCTATATTGCAACAGTCTTGCAATGGCATGGGGATCAAAGTAAAGACGTTAAGTTATGTGAAATCGGCAAATGCTAGTCAGAGGATGGTTGTTGGTTTTGCAATGGTGAGAATTATTTGCTGTTACTTTATGTTGATCAAGAGAAGTTTGGAGTGTTGAAGAGTTTGATGATATATGGTTGTGTTGCAAAAACTTCTAAAGTGATTAATATGTATCTTTGGTTGTGGTTTATTATATATATAGTCTTAACAACTTGGTGTGTCTTCCTCTTTTTATTAGGTTTAGGTGCTGTTGTAGCATGGTGGTTGGTGCCATTTGCATATCCATGGAGAAGCTTGTTTTAGGGTACCGATTACGGTTAGTAGGACCTGAATTGTTCATAGTGTTAAGGACTCGAAAGATTAATTTGAAGCAACTTGTTCTTGAGATTCCAGATCTATCATTGGACTACAAGAATTAAAAAGTTATTTGGTGATTTTATTGACCAGTAAACAATATATGATTTGGTAATCTGGTGAGTCCCAAATGGGGTTTGGGGGTCGAGGTGGGGGCGGGGTGGGAGCCCCATTTCCCCATTTCCTTTCAAAATAAAATTTAACTCTAGTCTCTAACCTAAGGGCGCGTTTACTAATCGGGAATAGATGGAATTGGAATTAAGCTCCATTGGGAAGAGAATGGAGGAGAATCGGAATCAAGTTATTAAATTACATTCTAGTATTTACTAACAATTTAAGAATCGGAAACAGAATCAAATTTATTTCATTTTCAATGTTTATTTAAAACTAAAGAATCGAAATAATACATAATTGATTACAAAAATACCCTTGTGTATAAAACATGATGAAATATATATATATATATATATACAGATTTTCTATTATCAGTTCGTTCTGACAATAAATATATCAGGATGAAGAATGTGGACCACTATATTTACATACTTTGACTCAAAGTGTATGCATTTATCAAAACTTTTCCATAATCTATGGTCAACATTCTTCATCATGATATATTTATTGTCAGTTCGTCCTGACAATAAAAAGACTGTATATATATATATGGGGCAGGATCTGTGACCCCATATATTTACATGATTTTTAACACAACTTCTTGGTCATTGGATCTTACTTCTTTTAATAGGATTTATTCTCTTTTTCTTTTCATATTTATTATAGACATTGTCTCTCACCTAATTAATTTTTTATCTCTCCAGAATATTATTATTTTATTAAATTATCTCACCATAATTTATTTTTCTTTTCTTTTCTTTTCGGTTTTTTTTTTTTTTTTTTTTTTTTTTTTTTTTTTTTTTTACTTAACCTAAAACCAGAACATATCACTTTTATTTTTTAGTCTTTAAAATCCCTTTATACATATATAAGAGATATGTATATGCTGTAAATTTATTTATTTATATTTTTTTTAAAGTGCAGTAGTCCTTTTTTAGTTCATAAATGGTATTATAATACGTATACATAAAGATGCTTTTTTTTTTTTTTTTTTTTTTTAAATCACACAACTAGAATAATATAAATTATTAATTAATTATGTAAACCAAAAAAAAAAAAAAAAAAGGAGACCAAAATGATTTACATAAATTAAAAACAAAAGTCGATAATCATAAAAAAGATGATTGTTTTATTTTTTAAGTGAGGATATTTTAGTAAATATATCTTGAATTCATTTTTCAATCAGGAAAGGGAACTTGATTCCTAGGGTGGGTGGGAGGAATCAAGTTCCCTTTCCATCAGAAACTTAATTCATGATTTATGAGTTGGGTTAACAGAATTTAATTCCCTATAAATTTAGTAAGCAATAAAATTCAGAAATTGAGAACTTAATTCTCATTCCTAAGTAGGATTCCTTATTAGTAAACACGCCATAAGTACTAAATTTAAAACACACCGGTATTTTATTTGAGTAATGCTATATAACTCAAATGATGTGATAAGTGACTGATCATCACCACACACAATGCTACATCATTTGGGTTGAAATTTGAGCTAAATTTTTAGGTTTTTCTAGATTAGTGATTTTATTTTGATTGGACTTTAATCGTGTAATACTATATTATTAGAAAAATATGTATTTATTTTAGATTAAATTAAAACAATTATATATTTTAAATTGGATATTTTGATTATTTTTTGGATTGGATATTGAAACAAGGTGAAACAAAAGGTAAGGATGGTTGAATTCTAAAATCTAAATTCTGAATTTCGAATTCAAAATTAGGAAAATGGAGGGATGGAGACGGGAGTGGGGGTGGGGGAACCTTCCCATAAACACGCCCATCCCAATTCCCCCAAATGGGTTTTTCTAGCGGGGAGGGGTACCTCCCCGGCCTCAATGGACCCTTACAGTCTTACACCCATCCCTATTGTTGAGTGTATTAGTACCTACATTAATTTTACTATTTTATGAATAGTACATTAATTTGACTGGTAAATAATATGAGGAAAATGAATAGTACAAAAGTTTCCAAAGTCATATTTTACTTTATTGACAATCGATCACAAATTCTTAAAAATCTTTACACGGTCAAATATTAATACAACTTCAATCTATTTAGTTGAAAGCTCTACATCTAAATATTGAAAACGGTACCAATCCTAATGGTAAATTTGAAAAGTAGGTTAGGGCAGGGGCAAAGCCATGATTTTGGTTTTAGGAATCGAGACAAAAAGAAATTCAAGTTTGTGCAATACAAATATATTAATTTTTAAAAGTTAAATTGAAAAATAAAATAAAAATAAAACAAATATAATACCATTTAGTTTCATAAATTAATAAATAAAATAAACATAAGTTTTATGAATCAAAATGACGCTCTTTAAAATCTAAAAAATCATTTATAATCGAATCTATACTCATATTTAATTCTTGTAACTGAGAATCAATTGTAACATAAAATATATACATACCTAATAATACTGTTTAACTGTAAAATTATCTTGTTGATGGTGAGTTCATCTCACAAAATGAACTTACTACTTTAATAAATAATCTATCATATCCGGTATTTCTTAGTGATCATGGTTAATAATCTCCATGATATCTATTCATTAAATACATTATTAAATAGGAACATATGAGTAATTTCTTCTTAAAACGGTTATGGTTACATGCTCATAGCTACTCATGTTGCCTTACATCAAACTTTTGTAGATATATTGGTTAGATCGGACTATAATGGTTAATAATTATGTTTATAATTAAATAAATAATGTGATGGGTCAGAGAAGAGATATATTTGCCTATATAACACATTATGACAATTTTATACATGATAAATTTATTGAAAATATTTTAGTTGTGTGTGTGTGTGTGTGTGTGTGTGTGTGTGTGGCATGGCCCCTGTCAGCCCCGCATATCCCCATCCCTGGGTTTGGACCCAGGCCTGGCTAGCCCAGTCCCGTGACAAGCTAGGGCTAGCACGGCCCAGTGATCGTGCCAAATTTATGCTATATTTTGGCCCTCAATTCCATATCTTTTACCTTATTTTCGGGTGTGTTTTTGTGTCTAATGGCTCTATTCTAGTCAATGTTTATTGAAAATATTTTAGTTGTGTGTGTGTGTGTTATGACAATTTTATACATGATAAATTTATTGAAAATATTTTAGTTTTGTGTGTGTGTGTGTGTGTGTGTGTGTGTGTGTGTGTGTGTGGCATGACCCCTGTCGGCCTCGCCTATCCCCATCCCTGGGTTTGGACCTAGGCCTGGCCAGCCCAGTCCCATGACAGGCTAGGGCTAGCACGACCTAGTGATCGTGCGAAATTTATGCTATATTTTGGCCTTCAATTCCATATCTTTTACCTTGTTTTCGGGTGTGTTTTTGTGTCTAATGGCTCTATTCTAGTCAATGTAGGCATTTTCAGGCAAAACATGAGATTTGGTGGTAAAAGGAGCTGAAATTGTAAAAAGAGTGTGCAGATCATCCAACTTCAAATGATCATATCTCTCTCTTTAGAACAAACCACAATTCAGTTTACATATATTCGGAAAGCCCCAAAAATCTAGTTTCCAGCTGTGTTTACGGATTGCAATTCCGAGTCTTCTAGATGACGATATGCCTATTTTAGTAACCACTATGGAGAAACTGTGAACTATTTGCGAATTGCACTCTCCAGCATAGCGAAGGGGACGTTTTTCAAGCCAATTTAGAGGAGCATTCTTGTCCTTTCACTACCATTTCGTCCTGTGACAGGCTGGGGATAGCACGGCCCAGTGATCGTGCCAAATTTTTGCTATATTTTGGCCCCTCAATTCCATATCTTCTAGTTTGTTTTCGAGTGTGTTTATGTGTCCAATGGCTCTATTCTAGTCAATGTAGGCATTTTCAGGCAAAACATGAGATTTTGTGGCAAAAGGAGCTGAAATATCATACAACTTCAAATGGTCATATCTCTCTCCTTAGAACGAACCACAATTCAGTTTACATATATTCGGAAAACCCCAAAAGTCTAGTTTCTAGCGGTGTTTACAGATTGCAATTCTGAGTCCTCTAGAGGACGTTATGCCTATTTTAGTACCCGCTATGGAGAAACTGAGAACTATCTGCGAACTGCACTCTCCAGCATAGCGAATGGGACGTTTTTCAAGCCAATTTAGAGGAGCATTCTTATCCTTTCAGTACCATTTCGTACCCTAGCCTTCAAAACATATAAATACACCATTTTTACAGAGAATTCAAAAACCCTTGATCAATCCATAATTCCTTCTTCAACCATTCCTAATCTCTCAATTTCTCCTCTCCAATCTCATCAACAATAAATCTAGATTACTTCACCTAAATCATTCCTCTCTTCCCATCTTCTCCACACAACTCCTTTGTCACTACCCATTTGACATCCATCTATCTAGACATATCCTCATCCACCACTCTTTGCACAAAAATCAACAAGGAAGCTCAAGGAAGCATCAAGCTTACAAGAGTGATTCATGGTTATTTCTCTTCATTTTACTTCCTTTCTTTGTTTGTGATTATGTGTAATTAAACCTCCATTCTAGAGGAATGATTTGAGACACTTTTGGACAATGGGTATTTGTTAAAGCTTTGAATATTATGTTTACATAATTATAGTTCTATTCACTTTTTAATTAGATCTTGCTCTTATGTGATTGATTAAGTTATTGACACAGTTGTTAATTGCAATATGTTGCAGGATTTACTTGTGACAAAATTGGTTGAGTTATTGACACACTTATTTGATTGTAGCACATAGTGAATATGATAGGTTATTGGTGGGCATATCAACCCAAATTGCCTGAGCCTTTGATCATCACTAACCGATCCCACCTTGACACCCTCTCCTTAATCGGTTAGGCATTTTAGTGGTAAGTTGTTTGGTTTAGTACCCATGGCCAAGCACACTTTCAAATGAGATCAGTTCTTGATAGTGTGAACCGTACGTTAATGAAGCTATGTATGAATTGCCTAAAGTCCATTAGCTACTCTATCAATCCTGTGGTAGCCAAAAATGGCCCACTGGCCCAAAATGCAAAGCCCAGGCTTATCTCAATTTGGCCCAACGTGAAAAGCCCAACCGAGAGAGGCTACAACATGACTTGGTCGTTTGAACAGCCAACAGTTAAACAAATGAGATATGAGAGAGATACTCGGAGAGAATATCTCCAAAAATCTCGCCCATAATCCCACCATGATCTGGTTTACTAGGTTCAAACGGTAACATGGAAGCCTCCTATAAATAGAAGAGCATTTTTACATTGCAAGGGGATTGAAAAAAGCTTAGAGTGCGTACTGAAATTCTGGACTAAGATTCACGGCCACCGGAACTCAAATTTCACGATCATTACAATAATTGCTCAGCCCAAGCATAACTAAGGCTAACGATCTGATCTCACCTTTCTTTTCTTTCATTTTTATCATTATCTTTTTTGTTCTTGTGCTTTTCTGCAGGTTCAATGTAGAAATATATATATTAGATCGATCGACCAAGTTCTTTTGCAGGAATATTAATCAAGCGACTGCATCACATAGACGGTTCAACCCAAGTTGCATTGGGCCTAGCAAAACACAACCCGATCCACATCGATTGTAGGTCGACCCCCTACAGTTTGACGCCCACCGTGGGGCCCGTCGCAACTTCACAAGTATCAATCAAAACGTTCAAACTTTCAAACGAACAACGATGTCTGGTGAAGGAACCGTCCCAACCATCGAAGAGCAGATAGATGCGCTGATCGCTCAAACAGCAGTCAGTGTAGAAAAATTGCGAGAGTTGGAAGCTGAAAACGCTGCAATACGAGCTACTAATGAAGAACTACGAGCTATGGTCGATGGCGTTGTACCCGACAGCGAAGATGTGGGGCCCAGTTCCTGTCCTAAATGTTGAACAAGAGGTCGACCGACGAGGTCGAGACGCTCCGACAGGTCCAGGGATCCCAGACGTGAATTCAAATGTCGGGCAAACCCAACAAACACCCCAGACTGCTCGAGTCGACACGACCTCAACAACTTACCTGTTCGAAACGACAACGAGCAGGATCCTGTTATGGGAAGGCAACCTGAGAATGTCTTGGGGACACCCGTGTCACTCCAGTCGACACTTGGTTTAGTAAAATCTGGACCTGACCAATCTACCATTGTTAATTTAGAATTTTCTCGTAGGATCGCAAAAATGGAAGCCCTTATACAAAGGATTCCTGGCGTTCCAGCTCCAATCAAAAGGAGCAACATGAATAGCTTCATAGACTCGCCATTTGTCGATGCAATCGCGCTTGTCGAGATGCCCAAAAAGTTCAGCTTCCCAAATATGAAGCAATATAAGGGGACGACTGATCCAGATGACCACATAGCGCAATACAAGCAGAGAATGTTCACTGTAGCAATTCCACGCGACCTACGAGAAGCGTGCATGTGCAAAGCCTTCGGGTCTAGCCTCAATGGTCCAGCTTTACAATGGTATACTAATTTGCCTAACAATTCTATTAATTCTTTTGTGCAGCTTACAGACACCTTCGTGGAGCAATTTGCAAGTAGCCGTAAGCTGGAAAAACAGTCGAACGACCTATACACTATAACCTAGAAACATGGCGAAAATCTAAGGACTTATGTTGGTCGCTTCAATAGAGAGAAAGTTCAAATCCCCCACTGTAATCAGGCGACAGCGATATACGCCTTTAGAAAGGGCCTCAGGTTTGACTCTGATCTTTATAAAGAACTGACCAAATATCCATGCAGGACAATGAAAGACGTATTAGCCAAAGCATGAGCCCAAATAAAATGGGAAGAAGATGAAGCTAATTACATTAACAAAGTAAACAACTATTCAAGCCGTAGAAATGATCGAGTGGATAGATGGTCGAATGATAGAAGGGCAGAACCTTATTAGACTGGTGAAAAAAGATCCACTCGACAATACGGTGAAGGTTCAAGCGACAATTGACCCTACAAGCGAGATTACCCAAGAACCAGTCGACCACGAGCAGAAGTACCAGAATACAATCTAAACATCGAACCAGTCGACCTCGTTGCGGTTATGAGGGAAATGGGCAAGACAATCGAGTAGCCAAGGAAAATGAATGCGCTTCCAGAGCATCGAGATGCAAAGCTGAGATGCGAATTCCACGGAGATCACGGCCATCGAACTGAAGATTGCATCGCCCTCAAATTCGAAGTTGCAGAACTACTGAAACAAGGACATCTACAAGAGTTCTGAACGGAAAAGGGAAAACAAACCCTAGCAAGACGAAACGACAGAATGACCAACGCAAACGACAATCCACCAGAACCACCTTGACATGACAGAGTTATAAATTTCATTGCAGGAGGTTCTGAAGTGAGTGGCATTAGTTACTCGACAGCAAAAAGACACACGCGACAGGTGTTAAACACTAAAATTCAGCTAAGTAGGGAGCATCCGTCTACCTTCGATGAGACCGTCATCTTCAAATCTATAGACAAATCAGATTTGTTTTCTCCTCATCACGATGCACTTGTTATTACATTACACATTGCTAACTGTTTAACAAAAAGAATTTTGATTGACAATGGCAGTTCATGTAATATTTTATTTAAGAATGCCCTGAGAGAAATGCAGGTTGACGAGTCAAAGCTAAGCCGTCAGACGACAATGTTGATAGGATTCAGTGGGGAACAAAAAAGCACGTTGGGAGAAATCGTGCTACCAATCTATGCTGAAGGCGTGAACCTTTACGTCAACTTCCTGGTGCTTGACTGTCAGTCACCCTACAACGCAATTCTAGGGAGACCATGAATTCATGAGATGAAGGCAATCCCTTCGACTTACCACTAGATGATAAAATTCTCAACGAGGTGGGGAGTTAATGAGATAAAAGGAGAACAAAGAGCAGCCAGAGAATGCTATCAAAATGCCATGAAGAAGAAGGAGGAGTCGTTATAGCAATTACAGGACTCTAAAGTCGAGTCAACTCCAAACGCGCCGAAAATGGAGGATCTTGACGAGGTGTCGATCAACTCATGTCGACCAGATCGTAAGGTGTTCATAGGGTCAAGACTATCAAAGGAAGCTCGAGAACAACTGATCGACTTCCTAAGAGAACGGCAAGGCAGTTTTGCATGGTCGCATTCAGACATGGTCGGCATCGATCCAGAGGTAATTGTTCACCAATTACAGGTCGACCCTGATCACCAATTGGTAAAACAAAAGTTGTGTAAGGATTCCCATTATTGATTGGCTTATTTCGTAGACAAAACACAAGTTGGGGTTTGAATTGTAAGGGTAGTTTAGGTGATTGAAGACCAACATCGAAGGCCCTCTTCAAAACCTCAAGGTGACAAGCACTCCAAAGGTATATTTCTAGTGCTTAGTTTTTATTGAAGAGATCTAGAAGCACGCACTCACTTAGCATACTTGCATATGTGTGCATACTCTTCACATGTCACATTACACACTAGCACTTTGATTGATTATATCTTGTTGTGTGTTTTTGTGTCTTGTAATTCGTTTCCCGAATATGTTCGGGAACGTCCGCGCTTGCACGATTATGTGATTGGGTTTGCGCGAAGACCGCCTTCGAAGAATGCCCTTGGCTTCTCCTTTGGTTTCACCTTCAGTGGTGAAACAGCGGTTTTATCGGCGGCCACGACCGCCGAATGGAAACTACCGTTTGATTCCAAAGATCTCTGGATTGGATCTACGGTTACGATCGGCGGTGGTCGCCGATCGTAACCGATGAATTAGACCTGATGCATTTATTATTCTTGGTTTCTGTTCGGCAGTTTAATCGGCGGCCTGGCCGTCGAATGAAACCGTCGAATTAGATATTTTTAGGTCGGTTTCTTTTTGGGTCTTGATCGGCGGTTTCGATTGACCACCGAATCTGGTCACCGAATGTTCCCCTGCTTCTCGGGTTCAATTCGGCAGTTAAATTCTACGGCCACGACCGCAGAATGAAATCACCGATCGGTGATTTTAAGGGCAATTTTGTCTTTTCACTTGCCCTGTTCTTGATGTCTATAAATATCATACTTTCTCATTTCTCTAACTAAGTTCTCTGACTCAAAAGAACCCCAAACTTCAAAAAGAGAAACTTGAGAGAAAATCAATCAAGAACTCATTTTTTATACACTCAAAACCATTCTCATATGCATCTAAATATCATCTAGCATTTTCTAGCATAGTTAGGATGCTTGCTTGCATGGGTTTTGCTCAACACACATCCTTTGGTATGTTCTTCACTAATCTCATCTAAGTTTAGTGTTTTATTTATCAAAGAAATCTCTTATATTATTTGTATGCTCTTAGAATATATTCTAGATACAAAATATAGATTGTTGTGTTGACATGTTTGAGTGTTGTATTTTGATAGCAACATCTAGGTTATTTTATCTATGATTTGCTAAGCTTTATGTCATGTCATTTAGCTATTGACATCTAGGATTGCATTTATTGTTATCTAATCATCCTAGATAAGCATCTAAGGTTACCTAGCTTTATTTGCTCATTGAATATCATTATATATTCACATAGGTTGTAATCTCTTCATTGAGAAGTAAGTCTTGCGTGTAGCTTCCGGGATTAGGTTGCTTAGATCGCAAGCAATTGGACTAGGTTCACTTATACCGGGATTAGGTAGGTGTGTGATTATATTTCAGGAGTAGGTTGTAATCATTTAACACATTTAGTGGATTCGAGGTTTGAGTGTGGCACACTATACAGCCCGTGGTTTTTCCCGTGAGGGTTTCCACGTAAATATCAAGTGTCTTTTATAATTCCGCACCTTATTATACTTGTTATTGTATTGACTAGTTTGGGGTATTTTCGTAAATTGACTAAACGCGAAAATTGGGTAAAATTGTTAAAATCTATTCACCCCCCCTTGATGAGGTCGTTTGTGTACTCAACAAAATAGTAAAAATAATAGTTTTTGGTTGATTCTTGAAAACTCTTTTAAAGCCACTTAATCCTTCTAAAATGTGATTTGATAGCAAAATAGTGAGCAAGTTCGTTCCACAGGGAATGGAGTGTTAATTAGATAAATTGACTAATCTTAGAACAATAAAACAAATCATAGAGTTTGATAAATGTGTGGTTTCTAAAGCCACCAATGCTAAACTACTCAAATGAAAATACACAAAAATGTTATGAAAAATAGAATACTCAACACCTTGATAAGAATAGTGATAAAATCAATTAATGAGAGAGCTAGGGAATAGATCGATTAACACTTGGATGTGGGTAAGCTACTAGCATCATTAATGTACCAATCTCATTATGTTAACCACTTAGAGGCTTAGATTAGTGGGGTTGATATACCCACCACTAATCTATCCTATCCAATGGGTTCTTAATCACACAAAGATTGTCAATCCACATGTGAATGTATAACAAATTATTCCACTCAAGATAGCAATCAACAAGTGATATACAAGTCAATTATAATGAATGGAATCTAATTAAATTGAATGAATAGAACACATAAGAGATTCATTACAAGCTAGATTAAACCCACAACCAATTGTTCCTCAAATCTATCCCCTAGATTAGGGGTTTAGTTACACATAATTGCAATAAATGAAAAGAAGTAAATGATAAGGAAATAACCCTTGGGTCACCTTCTTTAAGCTCAATCCTTCTTCTCCTCTATGCTCCTAGATGCAAGGAATGGAGGTTGAGGAAATGTCTTGGAATGTGGGTGTTTTGGTGGAAAGTTACTAAGGATTTTGGTGGAGAAATGGTTGGATGAGGAATGATGTAGTGAAGTAATCAAAATTTTGTGTTGAGGGTTGGATGGATTAGATGAGTTCAAGGAGAGAAATGGAGGATGATGAATAATGTTCCATGGATGATGATCTAGATCTGAAATGGAAATTCTCTGAGATTTGCTCTGATTTTCTGATCCTTGAAAATGAAGAGACGCTCCATATATATACTCACTCATGGACATGTATTGGTAACGACTTGATTTGCTGATGTGGAGCCTTGGTCACTATTTGGTCGCTATGGCGACCATGGAGCGTAAAACGGTTAGATGAAAAGGTCGCTCTGAAAACCATCTTTCTCGCCATTTGTCAAGTGGCGAACATGACCAAAATGTGTAGAGGTCGCCACTTGTATCCTCTAGGTCGCTCTGGCGACCATAAGTGGCGACCTTGGAAATGTGAAGAGGTCGCCATTTGTACCATCAAGGTCGCTCTGGCGACCATAAGTGGCGACCATGCCTTGAGTGCACTAGGTCGCCACTTGCAAGGGAGGTCGCCAGAGCGACCCCAAGTGGCGACCCCACCTGATTGTTTTTTGTGACCTTCTGTCACCATGGCGCTCAAGTGGCGCCTAAGTGGCGACCTTCTGATGCCTTTGGGAACTCTTCTGTCGCCATGGCGCTCAAGTGGCACCCTCTTATGCCCAAGTGGCGAAAATGCCCCGTTTCTTCTCATTTGTGAGACATTTTCGCACAAGTCCTCCACCTTCATCTCAATTGCTTCTGAAACCTAATAAAACCTGAAACACTCAATTTAACAACATTAAACACGGGGAAATGCCCGAGAATCAAGCAAAAAGAAACGGAAATGAGGGCCAAAATCATACCAATTTTGGCCTGATCAAATACCCCCAAACCAATCTTTTGCTAGTCCTCGAGCAAACATAATAACAAGCACACCCCCAAAAACATGCATAGAGATATTTCAAAGGTTTTTACTTCAAATGATCAATGTGCGAAGCCAAAATGAAGAGATTAAAACAGTTATGCCATGGTGAGGATTTAAACATGCAAGAGCGTGTATAGTTATGATCAAAAACGTGCCACCTTAGACATAATTGTACGCAATGCGATCTTACATTCAAAATGCCCAAGCTTCAAAGCAAAGGTGCTATTAGTTTAGAATGTAATTCGCTTTGATACTAAATCTCACCGGATTCTCTCTTCTTTTCTCCAAGATTCCTAGGTTCACTCAAATATGTGCATGTGCAATATGAGTTCATGTTATGGCAACAAATTGATTGCACATGCTAAACATTAAACCGCAATTTCCTGAAAAGTGATCTCATGAATAGAATTGCAAGCCATGAATTAGAAAGAACATGCATCAACCAAATTGTACAAAATGGACAATCCTAAAGATCATGAAGGTCTTTTCTTTGGTTGTAATGGGGCCTAAGGTTATGGTGAAACAAAGAATGGAAGAAATGGATATCAAGGGACCTAATGATTTCATTAAGGCATACATTCTAATTCTTTAAGTTCCACAAGATTCCCACATATGTTCACACTTCAAGGTGTCCAGGCTCACAATTACACATGTGTATGCTACTCCTATTTTCAACTTGAGTAGCTCAATTACTTCTCTTCCTTTTCTAGGCCCTTTGTGCCTAATTTCTTTATTCCTTTTTCTTTGCTTTTCTTTGCTTGCCAATTCTTTTCTTTTCATGCTCTTCATTTCTTTTTTTTTTCTTTATTTATTTATTTATTTATTTATTTTTATTTTCTTTTATTTTCTCATTTTTTACAAGCTTTTGTTTTCTTTTCCATTTTCAAACATCTCTTGCTTTGCAAGACTCTTACACACATTCACATGCCTTGGTACACACCTTATATTTACACATTCAAAATTTTACATTGAGTTCCTAAGCCTTAGCGAATCGTTTGGTCAAGGTAGGTCAAGTATTTTAAGGCTATAAGGTTCATGTAGATGTGGTTCATGAAAGAAATGCTTCAAATGTGTTTGGCTTCAAAGGGGCTTGGGAGCACACATATTCAAGTGGTTGGAAGTGTTTAGGCCAAAGAGGTTTTCACATGCATCGCCTAAAATCATTTCTAAAGATTCGTCCATTAAGCAAAATAAGGCATCCACAAGCAGACCATAATATTCTATGGCAAACAACATTTAGTGCAAATGAGACCAAAACATGCTTGTATGAGTGTTTAAAGAGTGAATGTTTACAACTCAACATATGCTTTTTAAAGGCTGTGTTTGTGATCCTCACGGGAATCTCCACTATTAATTCTTAGCCTTCAAGCAAATTTGATCATTCACTCAACATTAAGAGAAAAAGATTAACACATTTTGTTCAATGACACCCTAAGTGGCATGGTGTTAATCTAAACCAAACACTCACAAACATGCACAATTCCTCACTACATCATGTAAAGAACAATCTCCACAAGCAAAGCATGCTCAAATATGGCAATATCGCAAAAATTTTAAAAAATTTTGGCACTTAAAAATTTTGGCACACAATTCTTTTGAAAACCAAGCATCATGGTGATGCGCAAAAGCACCCCCAAACCTAAATTTGACATTGTCCTCAATGTTCAAAGGTGGAAAATAAAACAATAAGCGCAACCCGCTAAGTTTCAAGCAATAATCCAACAAGCAAGAGCAAAAACAAAATATCTCATCATTCGGCATATTGCCTTCCAAATATTCATACACAAAATCCCAACAACACATATAACAATGAAGCACAAATGTCCTAAATCCACTACCAAAATCCAATTCACACCCTTATTCTATGCGGAAACAAAATAAAGGCAAAAATGAGAAATAAAGATTAAAGGAAAAGAAATGCGAATAAACATAAATCAACAAAAATATCCAACAAAATAATCCAAAAGTAAAAACATAAAACTAGCAATGTCCCAATAAAATGATAGAAAATGCAAATGATGAAAAGATAAAACAAATCCTAGGAATGCTAGTAGGCCAACTACTCTGAATCATCCTCCTCATCCTGCACTACTCTACCCTTCCCTTTCGGGTCCTTCCTTCTCTGCTCCCTAGCTAATGCTGCTCTCCTAGACCGCTTCTCTCTCCATTTCCTCTGTGCGGCTGCCTCATCAATAGGAGGACCTCCCACATAACGGGACCCCTGATCAGTCAAGGAACGGGCCATGGCCTCCTCCAACTGTGTTGCCTCCTCAACAGCAGACTGTGCAGTCTAAAATACAAAGTCAGGCTCCTCTGTGCTATGTCCTGAAGGTGCAGTGGGGGTAGGTGGAATCACTGTGGCAGGCTTCTTCGGTCTCCTGACATAAGGAGTGAGCTTAAGATCATGGCGGAGGTCTGTAAATCCTGTGATCACTGTCTCACTCAAATCCTGAATAAGGCTTTCCAACTTCAGCTGCCTGTCCTCCAAGGCCTTCTGCCTTCCTTCAATATCAAGTTTATCAGCATGAAGGATATCAAAATCACCAGTCTGAGTCTTCCTAATGCGATGTACACCATCTAGAATCCGAAGACCCAACGGCTGCCCATGATCATCACAAATAGGAGTCTCCTCCTCCTCATCATCATCGTCCTCCTCAGGGACTATTCTCTCAAATTCTTCCCTAACACTGGTTCCGGCCTCTGAACTCCACACTCTCCTACGTTTTCCCCCAGTAGGTATCTCTCCACGCTTAATCATCAAACGTCTCCAAGTGGTCAAATCCATATCTGACATGGGGGGCTTAAGTATGTCCCCGGAGATATCTACACCCGCCAACTTGCAGGCCTCTGTGATCAAACAAGGGAAAGGGAGGATATCTGTCTCTGATTCATTCCTCCCAATCCGCTGAATCTCCATCTTTATGATAATTCCCACATCAATAGGCTGCCTCTCACTAATACTATGTAGAATCCTGGCTGCCTCAAATGGAACAGTGGACCTATGGGAAACCGGTCTAAGGGAAGAATGGAGGAAAATGTGCCAAAAGGCGTGCTCAATCTTCAAGTTTGCCTGCCTGAGAGGGAACTGCTTCGCCATCCATATGGTCATAGGAGTGATGGTCATCGTGTTTGCAAATTCCACCAAATTCTTCACGTACAAAGGATTCGTGGTGATCCCTTCCACCATCCTCTCACGTAATCCTTCAATTTCTAACAAAGTCGTCCCAAAATAGATGTTAATGTCCGGTGCGTTCAAGTACACGGGAACCCCTCTCACAAGAATGGGACCACCCCTCATATACTCTCCCGGATTCATCCCCGCATAGAATTCTTTCACCAAACTCTCACTGGAATGTGGCGGAGTAGCCGCTAATCCTCCCCATCCCATGTCATTCACTATTGTTGGGACACGGGTATCCCTCAAGTTCTCCAAATCAATGCCCCTCTCAGGCCACATTTTCTTCTCAGCAAAAGTTTCCAAACGATCATCAAAATTTCTGTTCAGTTTGCATTCGGGAACTACTCTCTTCCTAGGAGTGGGGGTCTTGCTACCCTTGCCCCCCTTGTTCGGCAACTTCATCTTCGGAGCCATTTTTCACCCCCAAATTCGGACTAAATTTTCTGACAGAAATCCGGCAGCACAACGGCACTATAACAACACTCCGGCACTCACCAATGTGCACCACAATCAATCAAACCACTCCAATACTATCACAATCACTTCTATATGAATCAAATCACACCAAAAATCCAATCCTAAGCACTAATCACTTCAAATCAAACTCAAAACCACCCTTAGTAATTCTAGATGCAATGTAGGAAGGATTTGATCAAAAGAATTGAAGAACTAGAGTGATTTCTTACCAAGTTTGGAGATTACGTGCGTGCCACGGCTTTGGAATTGAGAGAATTTGAGAAGAGAGAACTTTTGTGTGTGCGGCGTTATGTTTGAGCAGCAGACCTTATAAGTGAACGCCCTATGTCGCCACTTGTGTCACTCGGTCGCTCTGGCGACCAAATGGCGACCAAGAAGAAATTTCATGTTTGCATGTGGTCGCCATTTGCACAAGTAAGGTCGCTCTGGCGACCAAATGGCGACCATACCTGATAACAAAGGTCGCCATTTGCAACATGTGGGTCGCCATGGCGACCATGTAAGTGGCGACCTCTGAATCCTTCATGCAAGTGAGGTCGCCATTTGCGTGCAAAGAGCGACCAAATAGCGACCCTGACTTAAAATCCTCTTCTGAGTGCATTTCATCACCTGCAATGAAGAAAATCCACAATAAGCTCATACTTCAAACCTCTACCAAGAATTGATGGACATTTATTCAGAAAAACAAAAGAAAAAACACACAACAAGCAAAATTAAACACAAACATATTTATTCATGGCATGAAATGTAAAAACCGAATGTAAATCCAACTACCACATCATACTATGCGAAATGGAATCGTGATGCTCATCATCCAAGTCAATCACATTAGAACTCAATTTTTTCTTGACTACCCAAATTGGACCTCTAGACTCATCCCGGACTTGATTGACCAAATCCTTCCTAACCCAAATTTGCTTAACACGGTTAGATCTCCTTATAGGTCTATTTTTATCATTATTGACATGCTTCAAAAATTCAAAACATTTAGACTTTACATGACCCTTTCTATGACAAAAATAACAAGTTAAAGGATATGAAGGAAATCTTCCCTTTTTCATTGGAGATTTAGGTCTTGAGGGACCGTTATTGGTGAGTTCCTTGATGGCTTGATCCATCCGATCTATCTCCACCAAAAAGTCGCACTCCTTTACCTTAGCAACCTTCAAGGACATCTCCTTCTTGCTCAATTCCTCCTTCAACTCCTCAAGTGCCTTGTTCTTGGCATCTACATTCATGAGAGCCTTCCTCATCTTTCTTAAGGATTCTTCCTCAAATTCTTCGGTGAGCCTAGCCAAATCTTCAAGTTCTTTCACCGTCACCTCATTCTCCATTGTGAGAGCCACGTTGACCTTCTTAAGCTTATGATTTTTCCTTGCTAGGTCATCAAACTTCTTCTCCAAGGCATACTTCTCCGCCTTAAGAACCTCTACCTCAAGCATGAGCTCTTGGTTGGAATTCTTGAGCTCTTCAATTTCAGAGTCACCTATACTCTCCACTTCGTCCTCTTGGCTATTCTTTTCAAACAATTGCACCAAATCACACACTTTTCCACCCGTTGACCTTGGTGGTTGCAACTCAACCACATAGCAACTCTCAATGCTTTTTAGGTCATCATTGCATATGGTTATATCGATCTCAAGTTCTTTCTCAAATGCATGCATACAAACTTTCTTCTTGCAAACATCGATCTTCATTTGAGCGGTAGCCATGAATGGTCTACCAAGGAGAACTTGCCACTCCCTAACATCTTTTGACTTGTCACCAATGTCTAGAACTACGAAATCCGTTAGCACTACTACTCCTTCAATGACAATTGGGACATCTTTTATTTCACCACTTGATGAAAGTGAGGTTTGATCTGCTAGCATAAGCTTCTTTCCGGATGGCTTCAATCCTACCAACCCCAACTTTTCATAAGTAGATAGGGGCATCATGCTCACACTTGCCCCTAAATCTAGTACTCCTTTAAGCACTCCACTATTTCCTATTGAAATGGGAATCACAAAGCTTCCCGGATCTTCCACTTTCTGAACGTATGCTTCTTCAAACAACAATGCCTCATCTCTAGCTCCATCCTTCTTGACAAAACTACCTTCTTTAGCTTGCTCTGTGTGGCTTGGAAACTTCCCCTTTTCTTGCTTTTGAAGGGCCTCGGCAATTTGCCCCATTTGGGTCTCCAATTTCCCAAAAGATGCCTCTAGGTTGCCAAACCTTTGACCACTAGCTTGCATGAAGCTTGTCAAGGTATTCTCAGCTCGTTGGAAGCCTTGCATCATACCTCTCATTTCTTCATCAATATTTCGGCGAGGTTGGTACGAGCTTGGTTGAGCATTGTTGTTGTTGTTCCATTGGTTTCCTCCCCATTGATTTCCTCCTTGGGGGAATCCTCCTTGTGATTGATTTTGACGATAGCTTCCTTGTGAGCTACTTCATTGAGTGTTCAACCCTTGTTGTGGATTCTGACGATAACCCCCTTGTGAGCTACCTCCTTGATTGTACACCCCTTGTTGTTGATTTCCTTGTTGATTTCTTGGTGGTGGGTTTAGAATGTTGTTGTTATTTGACCAAGAAAGGTTTGGGTGGTTCCTCCACGGATGAGCATAGTTGTTGGGATAGGAGTAGTTGCCTTGTCCTTGAAATCCCATAGCTTGAACTTCCTCTTGCTCTTGACCTTGAAAAGTGTCCTCAAACCCTTCATTCTCGTTGAATTGCCCGCTAGAGCCTCCTTCATGCCTTTCTGACAACTTAACTCCCGCCTTAGGAAATCCCATACTTTCAATGTGAGAAGTTAAGGTCTCCACCCTCTTGTTTATCCTAGAAATTTCGATGGCGGCTTCCGTACTAGCATTCACATCAAACTTCCCACCTCGAATACTATTGGCATTCCTTTGTTGAGAGTTTTGTGCCAACATCTCATAGATGTCGTAGATCTCCGAAGCAGTCTTGGTATCATAAGAACCTCCACAAGCGTTATCCACCAACACTTGGGAGAACCGAGTTAGACCCCCTTGGAAGCAAGACACCTTGTATTCCTCAGTGAACATGTGAGGAGGACATTGGGCCACAAGGCGTTGATACCTCTCCCATGACTCATGAAATAGCTCCCCCTCACTCTCATAAAAATTGGCTATCTTCACCTTTAACTCCTTTGCTTTCCTAGCCGGAAAGAATCTGTTGAAAAACACCTTGCAAATTTGGCCCCTGATCAAGCCAAAATTGGTATGATTTTGGCCCTCATTTCCGTTTCTTTTTGCTTGATTCTCGGGCATTTCCCCGTGTTTAATGTTGTTAAATTGAGTGTTTCAGGTTTTATTAGGTTTCAGAAGCAATTGAGATGAAGGTGGAGGACTTGTGCAAAAATGTCTCACAAATGAGAAGAAACAGGGCATTTTCGCCACTTGGGCAAAGGAGGTCGCCACTTGAGCGCCATGGCGACAGAAGAGTTCCCAAAGGCATCAAAAGGTCGCCACTTGGGCGCCACTTGAGCGCCATGGCGACAGAAGGTCACAAAAACAATCAGGTGGGGTCGCCACTTGGGGTCGCTCTGGCGACCTCCCTTGCAAGTGGCGACCTAGTGCACTCAAGGCATGGTCGCCACTTATGGTCGCCAGAGCGACCTTGATGCACAAAGGGCGACCTCTTCACATTTCCAAGGTCGCCACTTATGGTCGCCAGAGCGACCTAGAGGATACAAGTGGCGACCTCTACACATTTTGGTCATGTTCGCCACTTGACACAAAGCGAGAAAGATGGTTTTCAGAGCGACCTTTTCATCTAACCGTTTTACGCTCCATGGTCGCCATAGCGACCAAATAGCGACCAAGGCTCCACATCAGCGAATCAAGTCGTTACCAGTACATGTCCATGAGTGAGTATATATATGGAGCGTCTCTTCATTTTCAAAGGATCAGAAAATCAGAGCAAATCTCAGAGAATTCCATTTCAGATCTAGATCATCATCCATGGCACATTTTTCATCATCCTCCATTTCTCTCCTTGAACTCATCTAATCCATCCAACCCTCAACACAAAACCTTGATTACTTCACTACATCATTCCTCATCCCACCATTTCTCCACCAAAATCCTTAGTAACTTTCCACCAAAACACCCACATTCCAAGACATTTCCTCAACCTCCATTCCTTGCATCTAGGAGCATAGAGGAGAAGAAGGATTAAGCTTAAAGAAGGTGACCCAAGGGTTATTTCCTTATCATTTACTTCTTTTCATTTATTGCAATTATGTGTAACTAAACCCCTAATCTAGGGGATAGATTTGAGGAACAATTGGTTGTGGGTTTAGTCTAGCTTGTAATGAATCTCTTATGTGTTCTATTCATTCAATTTAATTAGATTTCATTCATTATAATTGACTTGTATATCACTTGTTGATTGCTATCTTGAGTGGAATAATTTGTTATATATTCACATGTGGATTGACAATCTTTGTGTGATTAAGAACCCATTGGATAGGATAGATTAGTGGTGGGTATATCAACCCCACTAATCTAAGCCTCTAAGTGGTTAACATAATGAGATTGGTACATTAATGATGCTAGTAGCTTACCCACATCCAAGTGTTAATCGATCTATTCCCTAGTTCTCTCATTAATTGATTTTATCACTATTCTTATCAAGGTGTTGAGTATTCTATTTTTCATAACATTTTTGTGTATTTTCATTTGAGTAGTTTAGCATTGGTGGCTTTAGAAACCACACATTTATCCAACTCTATGATTTGTTTTATTGTTCTAAGATTAGTCAATTTATCTAATTAACACTCCATTCCCTGTGGAACGAACTTGCTCACTATTTTTGCTATCAAATCACATTTTAAAAGGATTAAGTGGCTTTAAAAGAGTTTTCAAGAATCAACCAAAAACTATTATTTTTACTATTTTGTTGAGTACACAAACGACCTCATCAAAAATGGCGCCGCTGCCGGGGAATGGTAGCGTTGATTACATAGATTGACTTTCCTTTTAGTTTGCATTTTCTTTGTTGCTCATATTATCAAATAGTTTTTCGTTTTAGGTTTCTTTCGAATTCTTTTTACGGGGTAGTGTGTATTGTGTAAATTTCAGGAAATGGATTCTCTAGCGGAACAAATGGAAAAATTCACGAGAGAAATGACAACATTTGCTACAAGGTCCTCTAGAAAAAAAGAAAGCGAAGTACAAATACCCGAGGAGGTAGAGTTCCATGTAGGAGGTATAGAAGACGAGATGAGAAGAAGCCTTCATGAAACACAAGCAACCTATGAGAAACTCTTGAGTGGGTTCATGGAGGCTAGTCAAAATCGGTTTCTTAAGCTAGAGGAATCAATCGGTAGACTTGAAGGGCATTTAGGAATGATTGCGGAGAAAGTGTTAAGCGGAAAAGTGATGGACTCATGCGACTCTCTCAATCTTGGTAGTGCAAGGGCCATTTTAAGAAGCGGTAGAATAGTGAACAATGGAAGAAATGAGGGAGTCACTTTTGATAACAACAACTCACCATTTGAGGGTAGTGATAAGGAAGATGTAGCGCCAGAAAGAGAGAATGTTGATAAAGAGAAAGCTTCAGGTCCGGACGAATTAGAACCACCAAGAGGAAATCCTAGTGACAACACACCTCTCAACCGTAGTATCCCAAGAGTACCATACCTTGGGAGGTTAAAGAAGGATAGGTTGGAACAATCTTTCAAGGACATTTATGATGTACTATCTAAGGTAGCAATCAACCTACCTCTTCTAGAGGCAATTCAGAAGATGCCTGCGTATGGGAAGTTTTTCAAAGAATTGAATAAGGAGAAGTACAAGTTTAGGCCGAAGAATCAGGAGAGGCTTGACGAGAATGCAAGTGCGGTTATCCAGAAGAGACTTCCGCCGAAGCTGAAAGATCCTGGGAGTTTGATTATCAATATAACCATTGGTGGTGAGGATCAAGTTAGGGCTATGCTTGACTTAGGGGCAAGCATTAACTTGATGCCTTTCTCTATTTACCGGAAGTTGGGGTTGAATGAGTTAAAACCAACTAAAATGTCCCTCATTTTGGCAGATCAATCGGCTAGGCAACCTAGAGGAATAGTTGAGGATGTACTTATCCAGGTTGATAAGTTAATTATCCCTGCAGACTTTGTGGTGCTAGAAATGGAGACCGATCCGGATGAAAAAGACTCGGTGATTCTATTGGGACGCCCTTTTATGGCCACGGCGAAGGCAGTGATTAATGTCCATGAGGGAAAGTTGACATTGAAGGTTTTGGATGAGGTGGTGGAGTATAAAGTATTTGAATCTTTGGCTTGTCCAATTGGGTCCCATGATTGCTACAGTGTTGATATTTTGGATGAAATTGAGGAAGAAGCTACCATAAGGGAATGTTATCAAGTGGTAGTAGATGAGGTGATTACTGAAGAAAATGGTGTAGAAGATGGTTTAGTTGAGCAGCATGGGAGCGCAAAGGATGAAACCTCACCAAAGAAACTGGAGTTGAAAGAACTTCCTTCAAATTTGAAGTATGCATTTTTGGAGGATAATCAAGCTTTTCCGGTTATCATTGCAGCTAAACTAGACTCAAGTGAGGAGCAGAGATTGCTTGTGGTTTTGAAGAAATATAGAAAAGCTATAGGATGGACATTAGATGATATCAAGGGAGTTAGCCCAACATTATGCATGCATAAAATTCTATTGGAAGAAGACACGAAGCCTACTAGGGAAGCACAACGTAGATTGAATCCGGTCATGCAAGAAGTGGTAAAGAAAGAGGTGTTGAAGCTGCTAGATGTGGGAATAATCTATCCAATTTCGGATAGTAGGTGGGTAAGCCCCATACACGTGGTACCCAAGAAATCCGGAATCACTGTTGTGAAGAATGAGCAAAACGAATTAATTCCGCAGCGGCTACAGACCGGATGGAGGGTATGTGTAGATTATAGGAAACTTAACACTAGCACTAGAAAAGATCATTTCCCTCTTCCTTTCATTGACCAGATGTTGGAGCGTCTCGCAGGTCATAGCCATTACTGTTTTTTAGATGGCTACTCAGGATATAACCAAATCGCCATTGCTCCTGAAGACCAAGAAAAAACGACATTTACTTGTCCTTTTGGAACATATGCATATAGGAGGATGCCCTTCGGGCTATGCAACGCTCCAGCCACTTTCCAGAGGTGCATGACCTCAATTTTTTCGGACATGGTAGAAAACATTATAGAAATCTTTATGGATGATTTTTCAGTGTTCGGAGCCTCATTTGATGATTGTTTGAGGAATCTATCTGTGGTGCTTCAGAGGTGTGAGGAGACAAGCCTAGTGCTCAATTGGGAGAAATGCCACTTTATGGTTAGAAGTGGTATTGTGCTAGGGCATGTGATTTCCGAAAGGGGCATTGAGGTCGACAAGGCGAAGATCGAAGTAATGAAAAGTCTACCTCCTCCTAGATCGGTCAAGGATATTATGTCATTTTTGGGGCATGCAGGGTTTTATAGGCGGTTCATTAAAGACTTCTCGAAAATCGCAAGACCGTTATGTACCCTCCTTCAAAAGGATGTAGAATTCAATTTTGATAAAGCTTGTGGCATTGCCTTTGAGACTTTGAAGGAGGCCTTAACTTCGGCTCCTATCATCATGCCACCGCAATGGTGTTTTCCCTTTGAGCTTATGTGTGATGCATCAGATTATGCTATAGGGGCAGTGTTGGGACAGCGCATAGAAAAACTTCCACATGTCATTTACTATGCATCACGAACTCTAAATGACGCTCAGATGAATTATTCAACTACGGAAAAAGAGTTGTTGGCAATAGTATTTGCCTTGGAAAAGTTTAGGCAGTATTTGGTGGGCGTCAAGGTAGTTGTCTATACGGATCATGCTGCTATTCGGTATCTCTTGCACAAAAAAGACGCAAAACCAAGATTGATTAGGTGGATACTTTTATTGCAAGAATTTGACCTTGAGATTAGGGATAAGAAGGGTTGTGAAAATGTAGTGGCGGACCATCTGAGTAGACTAACTCAAGGAACTCTTATGGAGAATGATGTGATTCCACTAAGAGAGTGCTTTCCCGACGAACAGTTGTGGGTAATACAGGAAAAAGACCCATGGTTTGCAGACATCGTAAATTTTTTGGCATCAAAGGTGATCCCTTCAGAGTTGAATTCTCAAGCTAGGAAAAGGTTCATAGCTAGCACTAGATTTTACTTCTGGGATGAACCTTACTTGTTTAAACGAGGGCCAGATCAGATTATCCGAAGATGTGTTCCAGAATACGAGCAAGGAGATATTTTGAGATTCTGCCACGAGCGCGAGTGTGGAGGACATTATAGTGGTAAGAAAACAATGTTGAAAATTCTCCAAAGCGGAACCTTGGCAAAGGATTCTTATGAATTTTGTTTAAGGTGTGATAGATGCCAAAGGTCGGGAAACATCGGAAAAAGGGAAGAGATGCCATTGAATAGTGAGCATGTGATCGAGTTGTTTGATGTATGGGGGTTAGATTTTATGGGGCCTTTTGTTACTTCCAATGGTTACAACTTTATCTTGGTGGCGGTGGATTATGTATCTAAGTGGGTGGAAGCAATCCCCACTAGAACAAATAATAGTCACGTGGTTGTTGGATTCATCAAGGAATGTATCTTCGCAAGGTTTGGAACACCAAGGGCAATAATAAGTGACGGCGGAAGTCATTTTTGTAATAGAGTTTTCAAGGCCTTATTGAAGAAATATGGGGTTCGGCACAAAGTGGCAACTCCATACCATCCTCAAACCTCGGGACAAGTGGAGGTGAGTAACCGGCACATTAAACAAATACTAGAGAAAACTGTCAACGGGACTAGGAAAGACTGGGCATCTAAACTGAGTGATGCATTGTGGGCATACAGGACAGCATACAAATCCCCGATAGGAATGAGTCCTTTTCGGATAGTATTTGGGAAAGCATGTCATTTACCGGTGGAGCTTGAGTACAACGCTTTATGGGCTATTCGGAAGCTAAACCTAGACCTTGACAAAGCGGGGGAGGAAAGGAAGCTACAACTTAGTGAGCTTGAGGAGTTCCGTTTGGAGGCTTATGAGAGCGCTAGGCTTTACAAGGAAATGACCAAATTCTACCATGATAAGAAGCTAAGAAGAAAGGATTTCCATCCGGGAATGTTAGTACTCCTATTTGAGTCCCGTTTGAGGTTATTTCCGGGTAAGCTTAAGTCAAGATGGACAGGACCTTATAGAGTTGTGCAAGTGTTTGTTCATGGCGCCGTTGAAATTGAGAGTTTGAAAAGGAGCAATAGGTTTAAGGTGAATGGCCATCGGTTGAAGCCGTATAGGGGAGGAGACCCAACTTGGGAGCCTGTTTCAAATGAAGAATTGACTGATCCGATTGGGTAACGATTGCTCTTCCTTTTTGCTTAAGTAGTTTTGATTTTCATATGCTTTTAATTTTCGCATTTCTTTTTCCTTTTTGTCTTTATTTCTCATTTTTGCCTTTATTTTGTTTCCGCATAGAATAAGGGTGTGAATTGGATTTTGGTAGTGGATTTAGGACATTTGTGCTTTAGTGTTATATGTGTTGTTGGAATTTTGTGTATGAATATTTGGAGGGCAATATGCCGGATGATGCAATATTTTGTTTTTGCTCGTGCTTGTTGGATTATTGCTTGAAACTTAGTGGGTTGCGCTTGTTGTTTTTATTTTCCACCTTTGAACATTGAGGACAATGTCAAATTTAGGTTTGGGGGTGCTTTTTGCGCAACATCATGATGCTTGGTTTTCAAAAGAATTGTGTGCCAAAATTTTCAAAAATTTTTGCGATATTGCCATATTTAAGCATGCTTTGCTTGTGGAGATTGTTCTTTACATGATGTAGTGAGGAATTGTGCATGTTTGTGAGTGTTTGGTTTAGATTAACACCATGCCACTTAGGGTGTCATTGAACAAAATGCGTTAATCTTTTTCTCTTAATGTTGAGTGAATGATCAAATTTGCTTGAAGGCTAAGAATTAATAGTGGAGATTCCCGTGAGGATCACAAACACAGCCTTTAAAAAAAAAAAGCATACGTTGAGTTGTAAACATTCACTCTTTAAACACTCACTCTAAACACTCATACAAGCATGTTTTGGTCTCATTTGCACTAAATGTTGTTTGCCATAGAATATTATGGTCTGCTTGTGGATGCCTTATTTTGCTTAATGGACGAATCTTTAGAAATGATTTTAGGCGATGCATGTGAAAACCTCTTTGGCCTAAACACTTCCAACCACTTGAATATGTGTGCTCCCAAGCCCTTTTGAAGCCAAACACATTTGAAGCATTTCTTTCATGAACCACATCTACATGAACCTTATAGCCTTAAAATACTTGACCTACCGTGACCAAACGATTCGCTAAGGCTTAGGAACTCAATGTAAAATTTTGAATGCGTAAATATAAGGTGTGTACCAAGGCATGTGAATGTGTGTAAGAGTCTTGCAAAGCAAGAGATGTTTGAAAATGGAAAAGAAAACAAAAGCTTGTAAAGAATGAGAAAAGAAAAAAAATAAAATAAAATAAAAAAAGAAAAAAATAAAAAAATAATAAAAAAAAGAAATGTAGAGCATGAAAAGAAAAGAATTGGCAAGCAAAGAAAAGCAAAGAAAAAGGAATAAAGAAATTAGGCACAAAGGGCCTAGAAAAGGAAGAGAAGTAATTGAGCTACTCAAGTTGAAAATAGGAGTAGCATACACATGTGTAATTGTGAGCCTGGACACCTTGAAGTGTGAACATATGTGGGAATCTTATGGAACTTAAAGAATTAGAATGTATGCCTTAACGAAATCATTAGGTCCCTTGATATCCATTTCTTCCATTCTTTGTTTCACCATAACCTTAGGCCCCATTACAACCAAAGAAAAGACCTTCATGATCTTTAGGATTGTCCATTTTGTACAATTTGGTTGATGCATGTTCTTTCTAATTCATGGCTTGCAATTCTATTCATGAGATCACTTTTCAGGAAATTGCGGTTTAATGTTTAGCATGTGCAATCAATTTGTTGCCATAACATGAACTCATATTGCACATGCACATATTTGAGTGAACCTAGGAATCTTGGAGAAAAGAAGAGAGAATCCGGTGAGATTTAGTATCAAAGCGAATTACATTCTAAACTAATAGCACCTTTGCTTTGAAGCTTGGGCATTTTGAATGTAAGATCGCATTGCGTACAATTATGTCTAAGGTGGCACGTTTTTGATCATAACTATACACGCTCTTGCATGTTTAAATCCTCACCATGGCATAACTGTTTTAATCTCTTCATTTTGGCTTCGCACATTGATCATTTGAAGTAAAAACCTTTGAAATATCTCTATGCATGTTTTTGGGGGTGTGCGTGTTATTATGTTTGCTCGAGGACTAGCAAAAGATTGGTTTGGGGGTATTTGATCAAGCCAAAATTGGTATGATTTTGGCCCTCATTTCCATTTCTTTTTGCTTGATTCTCGGGCATTTCCCCGTGTTTAATGTTGTTAAATTGAGTGTTTCAGGTTTTATTAGGTTTCAGAAGCAATTGAGATGAAGGTGGAGGACTTGTGCAAAAATGTCTCACAAATGAGAAGAAACAGGGCATTTTCGCCACTTGGGCAAAGGAGGTCGCCACTTGAGCGCCATGGCGACAGAAGAGTTCCCAAAGGCATCAAAAGGTCGCCACTTGGGCGCCACTTGAGCGCCATGGCGACAGAAGGTCACAAAAACAATCAGGTGGGGTCGCCACTTGGGGTCGCTCTGGCGACCTCCCTTGCAAGTGGCGACCTAGTGCACTCAAGGCATGGTCGCCACTTATGGTCGCCAGAGCGACCTTGATGCACAAAGGGCGACCTCTTCACATTTCCAAGGTCGCCACTTATGGTCGCCAGAGCGACCTAGAGGATACAAGTGGCGACCTCTACACATTTTGGTCATGTTCGCCACTTGACACAGAGTGAGAAAGATGGTTTTCAGAGTGACCTTTTCATCTAACCGTTTTACGCTCCATGGTCGCCATAGCGACCAAGGCTCCACATCAGCGAATCAAGTCGTTACCAGTACATGTCCATGAGTGAGTATATATATGGAGCGTCTCTTCATTTTCAAAGGATCAGAAAATCAGAGCAAATCTCAGAGAATTCCATTTCAGATCTAGATCATCATCCATGGCACATTTTTCATCATCCTCCATTTCTCTCCTTGAACTCATCTAATCCATCCAACCCTCAACACAAAACCTTGATTACTTCACTACATCATTCCTCATCCCACCATTTCTCCACCAAAATCCTTAGTAACTTTCCACCAAAACACCCACATTCCAAGACATTTCCTCAACCTCCATTCCTTGCATCTAGGAGCATAGAGGAGAAGAAGGATTAAGCTTAAAGAAGGTGACCCAAGGGTTATTTCCTTATCATTTACTTCTTTTCATTTATTGCAATTATGTGTAACTAAACCCCTAATCTAGGGGATAGATTTGAGGAACAATTGGTTGTGGGTTTAGTCTAGCTTGTAATGAATCTCTTATGTGTTCTATTCATTCAATTTAATTAGATTTCATTCATTATAATTGACTTGTATATCACTTGTTGATTGCTATCTTGAGTGGAATAATTTGTTATATATTCACATGTGGATTGACAATCTTTGTGTGATTAAGAACCCATTGGATAGGATAGATTAGTGGTGGGTATATCAACCCCACTAATCTAAGCCTCTAAGTGGTTAACATAATGAGATTGGTACATTAATGATGCTAGTAGCTTACCCACA